>JAKTRG010000034.1:0-99255 GCA_030579595.1 Spencermartinsiella europaea
CCAGTACCAAAATAAAATACAGAACCATATGCACCATCTGCAATAGTAAATGATGCATAAATATATTCTATATATTGACATCCCAGTTTTGCTCTCGCCGTGTCACCGCCTACCCATATCGATTTGCCGTCGTGCGAATTTTTGACAGTGTTAGACTGTCTGGAGACCAGCAGTTTTGCCGATATTCTTCGGGAACAGACGACAACTATATTTAGAGAATCTCGGTTCAGCCCTGGCGATCAGGTAATAGGTATGTCTGCAACCTCTCGAGTTCCTTTGAAGGACGAACCACTTGATCATGAGACAAAGATTTATCCAGAAATTCTCGAGAGGAACCTCCATTATTTTCCAGCCTTTGAACTGCACTCCTCTAATACGGTTGATGCAGTTGCTTTGCGGGAGGCCTTTTCGCTGCTTTCTTTTCGGCAAAGTTTCTCTGCCAACTCACCCACATACAACAGTATTGAATGTACAAATGACGGGGTTCTGGCTGGCGAAATTGCGCCTTATCTGCGACAAATGGCACGGTATGATCTTGAAATAGTTAGGGCGGAAGAATCGTTACGTCAAAGCTTAGGAGAAGGAAACAGAGTAACAAGGCGCTCTTTCAAAGCCCTCGGAGGTTCTGGTGCTCGCCGTTATCTCGATGGAGATTTAGATGAAATGTTAAATACTGGGTCTGCGGCCTGGGTGGCAGACGCAGATGAGACGACCTCGATTGGCCATTAAGCGTGTACATATAGATAGAAACATAGTCGTTTTGATAGATCTCATGCAGAGATCAATACTATAGTAAACAATGATGCATTTATGACGTTATGTTGTTGAACCAATAAATCCCCTAGGCACAGAATCTACTATATAATCTGAGTCTTTGAGACGACAAGACCACCCGTGAAAGATCGCAGTGCCTTGCCCTTCGGCGCACTAGCCTGAAGCCGCCTGTAGGCTTCTTGAACATGTCGAGCAAGCAGAGGTCTCTGGTCCTCGTCAGGTCCGTCAAACAAATGCCTTTCGCGTTTCCGCTTCTTTGAATTCTGTTCACCGTTGCGCAGCTCTGATTCGTCTTCCTGCTCTTTTACTTTGAGTGCTGCCTCGGTGATGTTGGTCACCATTTCAAACGTAAGGAACCCGAGGATATCTATGATATCATCTTGAGGCCTGGAATCAGAAAGCTGACCAATTCCTGCCCATTCTCGAAACCTTTTCCCCTTCCTATACGTAAAGCTCGCCTGTCTACACTCACTCCAATGCACATATTCCTCTTTGGTCATCCCTCGCGTTCGGTCATCGGCTGTTTTCAGTCGTTGTAATGTCGCCAGATTTGCCTCAATCTCAGCTTCATCTTCAGTATCGTCGTCATTTTCCTCCAAAGGTTGCTCGGAAAACATGAAAGCCAGTTCCCACGGATAGCGGATTTTGGACTTTTTATACAGCTTCTTGGACGCTTCGGTGCTCATCACTCCTGGATCCTCTAAAAGGTCAGCTCCTTCGACTCCTCCTCCGTCCTGGTCTCGAGCATTTTTCCGCACGTCTTTCCAAGAAAGGTAGGTACTTAAACGGTTGACCTTTGCTTTGTCATGACGGATAATAAATATTAAATCTTCGACAGCGATGGATCTCGCTCCTCTCCTCCTAGCTATCGCGCTTGATTGCATGAGAATCTCGACTACTTGGGACCTCACGATGTCCTCGATCAATGCAGCGGTTTCAGCGGGTGGGTCGTTGGTCTCTCCAGACACAAACATCATCTGTTGTACCTCGACCCGGTATTTGTACTTTTCATTTGCCTTCTCTGTCATTTTGGGAGCAGGGACGTTATGATAGAGAGAACGAGGAGGTTGAAAGGCCAGAAGGAATGCCGAGTGTCTCATTGTGGGGGATGCTAGTTAGTGCTGCGCACACCGCTAAAGATGTTGGTCGCCACACTGAGTAGTTAATTAAAAGGTTTATTTCAAACACATCCTTAACTCTAACTTTGGACTCGAATCTGGATTTGGGATTATGAGCTCTGATGATGCAGACTATAGTTCAGAAGAAGAAGACTTCCATGTGGGACTAGGGGGTTCTGGGTTCAAGAGAAAGAGAGCCAAGTCTAACGATAGTGGTGGTGGAGCCGCGTTTCGCCATCAGGTTAGCTTCAATGCGGGAGGTGTAGAAAATGGAGAACCTGAAAATGAGAAGGACAACATGGATTTCGAACGACCCTCGTTGGGCCAGTTTAAAGGTTTTATGCCTCAGGGATTTGGAAATGCTAAGGAAAATGACAAAGGGCAGCTCGACGGCCTGAAAGATCGAGGCAACTCTTCCAAATTTCGTCCGACTCAGAAACTCGAAGCGAGTCACATGTCGACCTACGGAGTAGGAGCCAAGCTTTTAGGAAAGATGGGCTATGTGGCTGGACAGTCTTTGGGAGAATCGGGCCGTGGCCTGGTGGAGCCCATTGAGCAGAAACTCCGGCCGTCGGGTCTTGGTCTTGGAGGAATCGACGAAAAAACCCACCAAGCCAAGCGAGATGAGAAGCGTAGAGGAGGCAAAAGCGATAATAAAGAGGACCGCGACCAGAGAAAAGAGCGTAGAGATTGCAGGTTAGAGACGCGACCTAAAAATATCTACAAGACTATTGAAGAAATGGAAGCTGAAGGATTACATGTACCGCAGAAGCTCCGCAGCATCATCGATATGAGCCAGGGAGCTGAAGGCGTGGCCCGAGAACTACAAGAGGTTTCTCTAAGTGGCAACACAAACTCAAATACTACGAATGGCGCGTCGGACACGATGTCGATTCTATATTCGGCCCGTACTGAGCTTGAGTCGTTCCATAAAGAATGGCATTCGCTACAGAGTCGTAAAAAATATGCCCAGTATCAAGCCAGTGAGCTGGAAGCAAAGATTGACTCTATCATGAGGGATTCTGACGATCTCGGACACATCATTGAGATTACAGAGCGGCTGCATACCTGTAAATTATCAGACAGCTATTCTGTTGGAGTCATCGCAGACGAGCTTGACAAACTCCAGTATCAGCATATAAATGATATGAATGACTACGATTTAGATGAAGTTGCGGTGTCTAGTCTGGCTCCCTTGTTCGAATCAGCAATAAGGGACTGGGACCCTCTAGACGACCCAACGCTTTTCCGCGAGCACTTTTTCCGATGGAAACTTTTGCTGGATATCCACCCAAAAAATGTGACAGAAGAAGAGGAGGAGGAAGAAGATGGGCCGCTGAACAACCATCCACGGAGTCACTCACGGAATCATTCGCGAAACCAAACTACTCCCTATGAATCTCTCATGTATCAAGTGTGGCTTCCACGAGTGCAATCTGTGTTGACTAATTCGTGGGATATCACTAAACCGGCAACCGTTTTATTACTTCTCGAAGAATGGGACGGTGTTTTGCCTGCTGTGGTTAGGAATGCGTTGCTGCAACGGGTTATCATTTCTAAACTAAAGGCAGGGATTGCAGCCTGGAGTCCGTCTTCCAAGTCTTCTCTACATAGCTGGTTGTTCCCCTGGATCCCGTATCTTGGTGATTTGATGCCACAGCTTCTTGACGAGGTGAAGCTCAAATTTGTCACATTGTTGCGGCAATGGCGGCCATCCAGGGGTTCGCCCATCGAAGGGATACAAGTGTGGCGTGAACTGTTCGGAAGTGATCAATTAGACGCAATGCTTACATCCCAGTTACTACCTAGGCTCTCTGACTACTTGAAAAAATCTCTGGTCATCGACCCATCCAACCAGAATGTTGAGCCATTGGAGCATATAGTGGAATGGGCTACTGTTCTACGTCCTTCTATAGTTGGCCATTTGTTGGAAGACCAATTCTTCCCCAAATGGATAGAGGCTCTGCACAGTTGGCTCATTATTGAAGATGCCGATTTTGCTGAAATTTCTATTTGGTTTCAGACATGGTCAGAATGGTTCAAGGATGATATAAGGCAGCTTCCTCAAGTGAACAATGGTTTTCGCCAGGGATTAGATCTTATCAACAGTGCTTTAGACCTCGACACTGCACAGCGTCAGCAATCTTTGAGCTTGCCAAAGTATCGTGCGACATCAGGAGCAGATACCAAGAAGAACGGTGCACGTAATTTTGTTATTAGTTCTTTGATACGCGAGAAGCGTGAGGCTTCCAATCCTTCGAACGCACACTCTTCAGAAAAGTTACAAAGTTCATTCAAAGAAGTGGTGGAAGGATACTGCGAGGATCACGAACTTTTTCTTATCCCATTGCGCAGAGCTCACGACAAACTGGGCCATGCGCTCTATAAGATTAGTTCTAGTCCTTCTGGTAGCAGAGGGCTTGCAGTCTATTTCGACGATGATGTCGTGTGGGTCCAAAAACAAGACGGTGCGTATGAACCCATCTCACTTGACGAATTAGAACACAGGCTGCCGAAGTAGTGTATAACTGGTGTTGTCGCCTCCGGCGAGGTCCCTCCCGGGGAGGGTTGTTGTCCCGCTTCGCAGGATTCACGACGTGTATGAACTATATGCGTGCTGTGTCTGTCATGCACATATAACGACTGATATATATTTAATTTGCATTTATAATTCAGCATAGCTCTTCGGGGATATCCTGAAAGCCTCGATATCGTTGCGTCTAACGTTTCGTCACTGTGATCCAGGGCTTAACAATGTGGTAAAAGAATATACCGCAGAATAATCCTTTACTGTATACATATCCATCATAAAGCAACTAAGAAACAGGTCTTTGAGATATAATATTTACAAGTGAGCTATATACAACAGACTTCTCGGTCTATGCACTTTTAGGAGAAACTTCTTCGACTGTCTCAATCACTGCCGAAGCACCAGTTGAAGAGCTACTAGTCTCGGTCTCAGGCTCAGCGGTTCCCTCTACTGGAGCACTCTCAGCCACAGTTCCCTCGGGCAGAGCATCACCAGAAGCCTCTGAGTCTTCTATAGGCGAGTCTTCTCGAAGTTCTTCACTGTATATTTCGGGATACTTTCTAAAGCAATCTTGCATGCCTTGAAACTTTTCAATGCAGTCCACTCCCTTTGGCTCTGCTTCGCTATACACAAAGCAGCTGAAAGCAGCCTTGAACTCCTCACCACAAGGTCCATCAGCCATACCTCCGAGGCAAGGGCAGTCCCAGTTAATCTCACCAGTTTCAGGGTTGAATGCTCCCTGAGCCTCTTCCTTCTTTTCCTCTCCTTCGATCTCTGCCACTTCCTCCAGTTTATCATCGAGTTCCAGCAGTTTTACCTCTCCAGTCGGGATCTCATCTTCCTTTATCAGATCAGACGTCTCCTGGGCAAAAGCTCGGCTAGTCTGAAGCTGGTATCCCACCAAGCCAACCACAGGTACTGCCACCAACATAGCCGGTCGGATAAACTTGGAACTTTGAGCAGACCTGGCAGTGGATGCAAAACTTCGTCTAGAAGCCTGAGCCATATGGCCAGCAAGTGGTCGCATAAACTGTCGAAACATTGTTTACTTCCTGCTGTATTTTTTTTTGGGGTTTTTAGTTGTGATACTAGCTAATGTACAGAGAGAGAAGTTGGTGAATTTGGATAATCTGCTTAGAAATATTTCGAAAATGCGCCGGGCGAAACAGATGGCAATTGATCGGCAGAGATTTTTCATCCGGCCATGTCTCCGACAGCTATGATTGTGCTTTGCAAGAAACTCGCGACAAAACGACAGACATTTTTATTGCTGTTACGCAATTTTAGATCTATTATTGAGTGTAAGGAATGTACTTTCTGCGAAGCAGAACCAACCCTCCCCGTGAGGTGCCGCCGGAGGCAAGACAGTTCAAAGTTACATAACCAAACATTAACGACCACACTCTTTGGTGAGCCAGCATCAGGCAATAGCCGAACTGGTTTGAACTGGCTGATTGATTCGTTAAGAGCGTGGATACAGTATAGGGACCGTTCTCGTTTATATGGATCCAGCTGGGTTTTTGGAGGGACGTGCCGGAGCTCGGCCAAGAGCATTGGTGGTTCTGAACAGGCCTATAACGAATGTAAGTCTGTTTCAAAAAGCATGGCACGGATGCTCGATGCGAGTGTTTGCAGACGGAGGAGCAAATAGAGCGTATGATGGGTTGGGCTCAGACAGAGATCAGTACATTCCCGACTATGTAACAGGGGACTTTGACTCGCTGAGAGATGATGTCAAGTCGTACTACGAGGCAAAAGGTGCCAAGGTGGTTCATAATCCTGATCAGTATTCCACTGATTTTATGAAAGCTGTAGAGATTTTGAGATCTGATGGTGGTAGTCAATCTTTTGATATACTGGCAATAGGGGCAATGGGTGGACGGGTCGACCAGGAATTCCACTCGATACACTTTCTGTACCTGGCTTATGAAAAGGGCCAAACGGTGTTTCTCGTGTCTGACGAGAGCATTACGTTTTTGCTAGCTGAAGGAACCTCGAAGATAAAGACGCCTCGCACTCTGCTGGGCGATACCTGTGGGATCATTCCTGTAGGTGTCGAGGCCCACATTACTACCAAGGGTCTGCGATGGGACATTGAGGCCTGGCCTACTCGGTTCGGAGGGCAAATGAGCACTAGCAACCAACTGGTGCAAGACGTAATTGAGGTAACTACAGACCAAAAGGTCATCTTCACAGTGGAGCTGAGGGATACAAATGGACATTAGAGCTTGCAGGGTGGTGTTTTTGCCTCTGGCAACCCCTAGGAGGGTTGTTTCTGCTTCGCAGGAAACTGATATTGATGATTGATGCTATCAAATAATTGATACTATTTAACCGTAGGTTGACTCATCCAGTTACGGAGCTATTTAATTGCAGTTATAATTGCAGCTACATTCAATTCTAACCTACCGTTGTATACTTTCTGCGAAGCAGAACCAACCCTCCCCGGTAGGGGCCGCCGGAGGCATGTCGAGAAGGTGTGAAGACAGTAGTTATCATTTTTGTCTCATGCAGTGTAAACTGTCAGTGTAAAACTCTCGCTCCCCCACCACGCGTCTTAACATTAGTTATTTCCCCCCGTATTTTAAACATCAGACCTAAACAACAAGTTTGCGCCTCCTTTTAAATAACATCATGAAGTTGTTCTACTTAGGAGTCATTCGAAATACCGATGAGAAGGGCCTGGAGCTGGCCAGCGCCCGTGATCTGTCGAGCTTCAGCTTTTTTGAGCGTTCTGGGTATGTATTTGCTGTTGTCTGGTTGTAATATATGGTATTTAGAACGAGATTGCTCCATATCTCGGCTTCGTTTTGATCCAAGCGAAACTTGTCGGCAAGGGTGCAACGGTAGAGAGTTGTGAGCCATGCTTGTGATTGCTTCTTTTTATATAGTACTCTTATTATTTCCAGGTAGCTGCTTGCTGAGTGGCTTCAATGCGTGGTATAATACATGGTAATTAGAGCCAGGTTGCAATCTCTTCGGATCGTTTGATCCAGGAGAAGCTCGCCCTTCTGACGCTGCCTCTTGCGCGAAGTCGGGTTCTGATAACATATCATATTACTGATATTATCAAAGGATGCTGTTTAAAACAAGTGTGAACTATCCTGGACCGTGTGTCGGGTGTGTCGGGTGTTTTTTTAGGTCCCATTTCTTCACGGAATCTGATGGGTGCTACGGCAAGATGGCAATGGTCAGCAAGACTTTGATACTTGTGATAGCGATATATTCACATGTGTGAAACTGCAAAGTGGGTCAGGTCATTAAAACTGTACTTTTTACTAACATAGAGTTGGCCAGTTTATGACGTTTTTCAGTTTAACCGTGGCTGGTCGAACAAAGCCGGGACAACGACAGTCTGTGGAAGAAGGAGATAGTAAGGAGACCAGACGAGCGGATTAAATACTTTACAAACTAAAGGCTTCGTTTTGCTAACCAGCATATATTGGACACGTGTACGCCAGATCTGAAGGGCTCGCCGGTGTTATCATTGCCGACAAAGAGTACCCCGTGCGAGTGGCCTTTTCTCTGCTCAACAAGATCCTCGACGAGTACCTGGCCAAGTACCCTCGGTCGGACTGGATAAATGCCACTGCTAACACTGGACTCGAATTCGCGGTGCTCGACGAGTACCTGCGAAAGTTTCAGGACCCTCACCAGGCCGACACGATCATGAAGGTCCAGCAAGAACTCGACGAGACCAAGATTGTTCTACATAAGACCATCGAGTCTGTTCTGGCTCGAGGCGAGAAACTGGACTCATTAGTGTGGAAATCAGAAGCTCTTTCGACATCTTCGCGAATGTTCTACAAACAAGCCAAGAAGTATGTGACGCAGCTTTTTGTTTCTATTTTGCTCGTAGGCATTGCTAACCAGGACCAACAGTTGCTGTATTATTTCATAGACCCTACAACAAATTTAATAGTTATCTCTCTCCCTCTCTCTTACACTATGTACCTATATCGGTTCAACCGCAGAACCGATGACGCAAAGTATTTTCGAAGTTTTGAACTTTCCGCGAAGCAGAACCACACCTCCCCGGTAGGGGCCGCCGGAGGCAACGTGGGATATGACATCTCCGAACCGTCTACTTACAGCTTCGAGTTTTTGAAACTCGGTAAGTCCATCGGCTCATATGCTGTGGCTGAAAGATGGTCATCTGGTAAATGTCCTCTGTTGCTAACAGCTCTGACATCAACAAAAGTTGGGTTGAGCTGGTCAACTGAAGTGGCACCAATCAGTCTCATGTTCATTTCCAACTCGTCTTTGAGCAACTGCATCGCCCGCGTCACCCCAGGCACTCCGTACGCTGACATCGCGTAGATAAACGGCCTACCAATTCCAACCCCCCTGGCCCCCAGACAGAGCGCCTTGATAATGTCAGTACCTCGTCGTACGCCTCCGTCGATGTAGACCTCGATTCTGTCCTGCCATCCTTTCTGTTTTAGAGCATCCATTACTTCTACCAGAACTTCAATTCCTGACCTGGCGAATTCCAGCTGTCTTCCTCCGTGATTCGACAGAACGATCCCGTCTAGACCGCACTCAACGGCACGAAGCGCGTCTTCGCTCCGCTGAATGCCCTTAAGCACCAGTGGCATCTTGGTGATAGACCTGAACCAAGGAATGTCTTTCCAGGAAAGACCCGTGTCGATGAACGACGAAATAGCGCGAGCAGCACCCTGAGACCGATCAATAGCGTCCTCGTCGTCCTGGACATCAGCTGCATCGTTATCGTACTTTGACCGCATGTCCTTTTCCCGTCGCCCGAGCTGTGGAGCATCTACGGTGATGAACAAGCCCTTTACTCCTCGGTTTTCGGCATGTTGAACAAGCTCTTGTGTAATCTCTCGGTCTGCGTTGACGTAGAGCTGCATCCACTGCGTCTGCTTGTCGGTTGCTGCATCGACAATTTCGTCGAAAGAGCACGACGAAAGAGTTGGGATCATCTGAATAACGTCTTCATTGTGCGCAGCTTTGGTCAGCACCATTTCACCGTCGTCGTGGCCCAGCCGGCCTAAGGCTGTAGCCGTAATATAAAAGGGCACAGAGGTTTTCGTCCCCAGCATCGTCGTCGAAAAGTCCACCGTGGTCACGTCAACCATTACCCGAGGTCTGAACCAAATCCGGTGGAATGCTTGGTGGTTTTCCCGCATAGTAATTTCATCGTCTGATCCCGACGAGTAATACGCCCAGCCAGTTTTATTCATGACACGGCGAGCTACGTACTCAAAATCCAAAAGGTTGTACATCTGCGACAGAGGCGGTTTGTTTTTCTCGTTTTCCAATCTCTGAATCTCGTAGGGATCATTCTCTTCTTCGTCAGCATCGCCATCGACAACTTCGGATGATGATGCCTCAGTTTTTTGTTCCGAGTCCGTCACTTCTCCCATGTGTTTATCTTTAGGAAGATATTTGTCCAGTGTATCTGGAGGGTGGATGGGCTGGAATTTCTTTGTAGCGTCCTGGCCTGCGTACTTCAATATGATTGCCATTCCTCCTGGATGCTCGGGCAAGAAGTCGGTAACATCGTAAGCCTTGCCGTGGATGACGACCCAGCAATCTTGCTTGGAATTATGTTTTGCAACTTTTCAAGTCAGTTATTCTACATTCTATCAGTAGTAGTGAATCCCCCAGTAACGTACCTTCATTGATATCAACCATCTTCCTTTGCTGTAAAGTGTGTTTTTAGCCAAGAATAAAACTTAAACAGCGAATCGACTTCTCCGTAATAATCCCATATAACCCCACATTTTCTCCCACATTCACATGCGACTTTCTTTCACACATTTTCAGGGTGGCCGAGGGTGGTAACTCCGCCACATGGGATCTTAGCAGCTCGGGTTTGGAGGTGGGGGAGTCTGAAATGGCCCAGGAGAAAGTTTAGGGTGTTTTAGACCTAATTAACTGTTAAGTAACTTATTTCAAACATTAATTTCTACAAGAACCAGAGATGTATAAATTCCACGAAGCGAATAAGAAGTCAGGTCATGAAAACACGTACTTAAATAAATTTCACAAGTAAATGATTAACGGATTTTTAAATATACAGAAGTGTAGATATATTATTTTATCACATGGCCGAGAAAGTGAGCGTGCAATTCCTCTCCTCCAATGTATGACCAAAGTCATCGTCAAGATCACAAAGCCTATATCACATGCAGCGCCCCCTCCGAGATGGTCTACCAGAGGGGGCCTCTCTCCCATGCATCCTGGCCCTCAGAAATGCTTTTCTAGTCGAGCATCAGCCCACCTGCGAATCCGCTCTCCGTAGAAATAAATAAACAGAGGGAAAGGAACTCCAAAGAGAATTGCCAGAATACCACACAAGGTGTTAGCCCAGCCGTACCCCAACTTGTTGTACATGGCCGGTCCAAATAACGGGAACCCAAAGCCAAAGCACGACCGAAACACAGCAGCTGCTCCTACTGCGCTTGCCGCAAAACGCGGATTCATATCAATCAGATAGTTCTGGATGCACTGAAAGGTAGGAACCTGAGCGGCACCGAAGATAGCAGTGCCGATGAGGGGCATGATCCACACCATCTTCTTCTCCGCGCTCCAACCGTACCAGATAAGTCCGAGTCCCAGAGCTGATGCAATAGGGCTGATCAGGACAATTCGGTACTCGGGCTTGGGGACGCCGTTGTTTTTGGCTGTCATTCGCATGTAGACGTACTGGATAGCAGGCGTACCCAAAGCCACGCCGATCATGAAGCCAATACCCAGACCAAGATACATCATTCCGCCAATGCCTGGTTTGAAGTGATACGAATCAGTCCACAGGGCAGGGAACGTAACCAACATGATGTACATGAATCCATAGGTGAATGCCATGAACATCCCAAGCGACACTATAATGGGGTGTGTGAAAAGCATTCTCAGAGGGCGACTAATGGCGCTGAGAACCCGAGGTAGAATTGGCTGTTCCGAGAGTTCAAAGACTGTATGCAGATTCGGGTTGCCGCTCTCCTTTCTGAGCTTTTGGGCCTTCCACTTGAGGAGCACAGGTGCATACGACTCTTTGTAGAATATCAGCCCGAAAACGGCAATAACGGCATTGATGATAGCGAGGACCCAGAAAACCCATCGCCAATTGATGTACTGGGTCATCCAACCGGCCATAATTGGCGCAATTACAGGCCCCAGCAGTGGCCCAATGCTGTAAAGCGCCAACGGAGTATTCCTATGCTGGTCGTCAAACATGTCAGCTAGAGTACCCGCGCCCACAGACAGAGGTGGGGCGCCAGCCATCCCAGCCCAAAATCGAAATGCGAGCAGCTGTGACGAGGTCTGAGCGAACCCGCATGCCAAATTAAAGATAAAGAGTAACACAATAGAGTAGTTTAGCACCACCTTGCGCCCAAACAGCTCGGACAAGGGGGCCATAAATAAGGGGCAGATTGCCCATGCCAAAATGAAAATTGATACCGAAAGCGACTGCTCCAGAGAACTATTCATATGGAGGTCCTTTGCGATAACTGGGACTGCGGGGGATAGAATAGACGAGGAAAGCGGTGACACCATGGTGTACAGAGCCACTATGAAGGTTGTAGTCCATTTTCGAGAAGAAGCCCAGTTTCGAGGGTTCAGAGGATCATCGGGCCCGTCCCATGTGATCAATTCGGGGTCCAAGTCCGCGAGGTCGGCACCTTCTTTGCCTACGTTGTCGGTGCCATCTTGGTATACTGCAGATTCGTCGTACCTCAACGATGCAACTTGAGACATTATAGTCTCTCTGGTGTGTTGTCGAGTCAGTTCTACTTCATTGCTTGACAGATCACCGAATATTTCTCTAATGCTGAACGAACTTGCCGTCGTGCTAGCTATGGATGGTCTCCTGCTTGACCAGCTAGTACGAGCCCGCGGTGCTGTTGGTGCCGGGTTCTCCTCTATGGTAGGAAAGTAGCCTGCCTTTTCATTCTCGTCGAGTTTTGCATCTTCCGGGTTTGTCGTTTCATCTACAGGAGTTGTAGAGGCCGAGCTTCGAGTCGTCAACCTTTGAGGCAAGCTGTACCTCGGGCTTCCACCAGAAGAAGGTGATTCCAATACTGTATAGTCATCCTCCGAGTCTGAGTGCCGGTGAGACTTGAAGTGATGGTCGTCAGTATCACTCATGCTTCGGGAAACTATGTAACTATAGTTATAAAAAAAAATGAAAAGTTAAGTGAAAGAAATTGTTCTATGTAGGAGGAGAGAGGGAGAGGGGGGGTTACATCAACTACGACGGTAAGAATGCCGAAAAGATATATTTCTAATCCCACAAAAGTCTCTCTAAGAAAAATTTAACAGAAATAAAAGACAGATCTGGAAGAGAAGTTTGCAACTTTTTAATATCACGTTGCTGGTCTTCGGAGTGCGAACTAAGAGCTGCCAAACAGGAATACTATGTTTATCATAGAACAAAACTCTCTTTTCTCTTTACTTGACAATGAAGTGAGAATGCGAAAGACTCAGCAAACAAGAAAGAACACCAACACCGGTCCGATTCCAAGATCTAAATTACCTAAATTTGTGGGGGAAGAAAGGGACATCCCGCTTTATATATTTCAAGGACTCCTATGGTCGTGAACATCTATGCTTCGGATATTGGCGGCATTTGCCTGTTCAGGATAGGATTTGCCGTTTTTGATGCCGATCGGCAGACGTTGGACGCCGATCGTCCAGGGTTCTACAAGTTAAGAAGTTTAACTTTGCTGTGATTTTCAAGACCGCGCGGCATTACCATGAAGGTTGGAGTAGTCAGTGACAGAGTTGAAGAGAAGTGCGTAGACAAAGGCAAGAGAAGTGTCGTAGGCGTAGCACGAGGACTCATCGACGCAGCTTCTCTTTTACACTTTTTGCCTTCTTCATTGTTCTATGACTTGTCTGAGAAATGCGACCCGGAAAGTTTACCTTGGTCGGCTATTGCTCCGGTTCAGGTCATAAATAGTCTTAAAGACGCCTTATATTCAACTACAAGCGTGTAGTACTTAGCGTGCAATGAGATTTATGACATAAAATACAGTCCGGACGCACTCGTAGGATACCAGAAGCTCTTGGCCTTATTACAATTAATAACCTCAGTTTACGATTCTTTGGCTTCCTCTAGTAAAGGTTCAGCCTCGCTCATCTCTGCAATGTGATGCATCTACTCTTCAATTCGACGTTCTGCTTCACAGAAATTATTAGACAGATATAAAATGAATAGTTATCTCAACCGTTGTAGCCAAATCATTACTTGGCCTTCTGTATATTGCAAAACCACATCAAAATTGATACGAACGAATAACTCAGTAGTAGTAGATTACTAACTTGACTTCTTGTCGACTTCGCAGAGACGTTAGACAGATAGTTAACTGATTAACTCTGTAGCAGAAGATTACTGCCTGACGTATACTTCACCGAAATATTAGAAAGATAAGGTAACGAAAATCTCAGTAATAGTAGATTACTAGTCGCATAACTCAGCAGCAGTATGTTACTACTTGACGTCTAACTATACGCACTGTAGACTACTACTTTGACGTCTATACTACCAAATGTGCACAAACCTACAGCAAGTCGTTCTTAACAAACTCGTCGTACAAGGTCTTTCCAAGTCGCGCAGGGCTGGCCTCAACCACAACACCAGCAGACTCAAGGGCTGCGATCTTGTCACCGGCACCTCCCTTGCCTCCAGAAATGATAGCTCCGGCGTGACCCATTCGTCGACCTGGAGGAGCAGAGACTCCAGCAATAAAGGAGCACACAGGCTTAGGCTGAGCTCGACTCTGGTTGAACTCCTTAAGGAACTCGGCAGCCTGCTCCTCGGCAGACCCTCCGATCTCTCCGATCATGATAATTCCGTCGGTGCTGTCGTCCTCGAGGAACACCTTCAAGGCATCAATGAAGTTGGTGCCCGAAAAGGGGTCACCGCCAATACCAATGACCAAAGATTGACCCAGTCCTACGTTGGTGGTCTGGTTAACAGCCTCGTAGGTCAAGGTCCCGGATCGGGACACAATTCCAATTCGCCCACGCTTGTGGATAGACGAGGGCATGATACCGATTTTGCACTGTTCAGGAGCGATGATACCAGGGCAATTAGGTCCCACCAATCGGGTCTTGCTCTGAGACTTGAGCGCATCTACGACTTTAACCATGTCATGCTGGGGGATACCCTCGGTGATGCACACCACCAAAGGAATCTCTGCTTCAATCGCTTCCATAATACCGGCAGCTGCGGCAGGAGGAGGAACAAAGATGGCAGAAGCAGTCGCACCGGTCTCTTTGATTCCTTCGCTCAGAGTGCCAAAAATGGGCAGTCCCAAGTGAGTCTGTCCGGCCTTCTTAGGGTTAGTTCCTCCCACAATTTTAGTACCGTAGTCAAGAGCCTGTTGGGCGTGGAAAGTACCCTGTTTCCCGGTGAACCCCTGATAGAGGACTTTGGTGTCCGAATTGATTTTCAGGTTGTAAATTGTGTCCGCATAGCTGCTCCTCGAGACCGAAGAAGAAAATGATCTAGTTAGAATGAAGTCATAATAGACTGTGCCAAAGGAAAGTTTGAATTCCGACGGAGTCCAGCTCGCCTTCGGCGGGACCACTCCGTGGAGGTTGCTTCTGCGAAGCGGCAAAACAACGCTATCGCAAGAATAGGCGCTAGGATTGTTGATGTCAAAGTCAGAAGCCAAGATTGTAAATTTCTTAGAAGTAGCAGGCTCAAAAATCAATTGAATCACCGCCTCCGATCTCATCAATCAATAGCGGCACATAGCTCAGACTCAAATAAGTCAATCCACAGTCTCAAACAATCCTTTAACTTCCTTGCAAGCTCTTCCTATGAAGCCGGATGGACGGGTACACACCTAGACAATCGGGAGCCGAGTTTGGCCGAGGATCGAAGCATTGTTTCCTTAATTTATGTTTTTAAAAAGTCCAATTATGGTAAATTCAGCAAACGTAACACTTGACGCGCGCTATTGTTCAATGGGCTGTGCTGGCACTGGTGGTGTCCTGTTTAACCTTGTAGAACAACCTGAGATGTCTAAGTCGAAAATCAACGAGGGTTTTTCTACCGTGAGTGGAAACTTACTGCTCAGCTAGTGGCCAGCTCCATTTCCGCTCATAACAGGGAGGGTAACTGGCACTCCGGTGTGCGCAGCTCAAGGCATTGTATTCAACTCACTGCTCACTCAGATTTCTCCCGCGAAGCGGGACTAACGTCCACGGAGTGGTCCCGCTGAAGAAGATCTAAACACCGGCACGTATCCAGCTCGTCTTCGGCATGACCACTCCGTGGAGGGTTGTCCCACTTCGCGGGAAAAGAGTTGTTAGCAGAGCGGTGCGAACAAATTGAAGTCAACTAGTCACGTGAGCTGTCACGTGGCATACACAGAGACCCACCGAAGTAGGAATATTTAAATTTAGGGAAAATGCTAAGATTGTATTTTGGAAATAAAGGACAGAGAAAAGAAGGAGAAAGAGATAAAAGATAGCTTGAGCCGCGTCTACTTCTTTTTGTACCTGTTATTAGACACACACAGGTTGTTCACTGTCTTTAGAAGAAGAGTAGAAAAGTCGTTGGGCTTTGGACCGCTGAACAGTGTTTTTTTTTTTAATATTACCGTAAAGACTCGTATACGCATCGCTGGTTAAACACCGGACCCATCATGGCTGTGCAGACTTGTCCTGTATGCGGGCCAACAGAACTTGCACGTGACAGTGTCAGTAATGATCTCGTCTGTACCAACTGTGGCCGAGTGATTGAAAGCTCCAACATTGTTTCGGAAGTAACGTTTGGAGAAAGTTCCTCGGGTGCTGCTATCGTTACAGGCCAGTTTGTCAGCCATGACCAGGCACGTGCCACTGTGGCAGGTTTACACGGGAACCAGGGCGAAAGTAGGACCCAGACTGTAAACAAAGCCAGGGTTCGAATCGAAAACATGGCATTCCGATTAGGCATCCCTGAACCGGTGGCTGGCATGGCTCACCAGTATTTTAAGCTTGCATTGGCCTACGGGTTTGTCAAGGGCAGAAAATCTATATATGTGTATTCTGCGTGCCTGTACTTGGCCTGCCGGAAAAACAAGACCTCGCATATGTTGATGGACTTTGCTGAAATGGCATCCATTAATGTTTTCTACATTGGAGCTACATATTTACAGCTAGTGAGAACACTTGGTGTCGAAAATGTACCCTTGGTGGATCCGAGCATATACATTCCGCGATTTGCTTCACAGCTGGCCTTTGGAGAGGAAGGTACTAAAGCGGTGAGGGACGACGCTGCCCGAGTGGTTCAGCGAATGGGCAAGGACTGGTTGCATCAAGGACGTCGTCCAGCGGGTATTGCGGCGGCTGCAATTCTGATCGCTGCCAGGATGAACAATTTCAGGAGGTCTCCAGCCGAGGTTGTTTACGTAGCTAAAGTGGCAATGGATACTGTGCAGCGACGACTGAACGAATTCAAATCTACAGGCTCGGGGAGCATGACTGTGAGTGAATTTCGCGAAAACGGCCTCGATGCAGAGCCAGAGTCTGCTCCTCCAGCTTTTGTGAAACTTCGTGAGATGGAGAAAAAGCTGTCTGAAATGCAGGCTAAAGAGCGCGAGAAGTTCGAAAAAGGAGAGGCATTTGACGATGCTCTGTTGTCCTTAAACATATCCTCGGTCGAGACCGATGAGGCGTTGACTAAACTATCCGAAGAGGTTGAAAGGACTCTGAAGGACCCCAGCTTTGTGGCCGCTTCGCAGGCCGAAGAGCTTCGCAAAAGCCTGCGACTCGGTGGACTAGAGGACCAATACGGAGTGAAGCGACATCGAAGCGATGATGTTGACGAAGTGCAGCAAAAAGAATCTGAGACTTCTGCTGGTGGCCCCACCGAGGTAGAAGACAGTCAGGCTGAGGCCGAATCCATATCTCAAAGGATCAGGAGGCATCGACCGCCTGCTGAAGAAGATTTAGGGTCCGCCGAAGCGTCATCCGCCAAAGATATGTCGGGTGCAGCGAAAGATGATATTTCTGCCGATAGCGACGGCGTATCAGAAAACCCACCTACATCCAAACTAACTACTGCACCTCCAACACAACCAGTTACATTGCAGGGTGAGCCTACTTGGGTCTCGCAAGTACGGGACGACCCGGACAGCTTTTCAGATGTCGATGATGAAGAAATTAAAGATCTTATATTGAACGACGAGGAGTCGGAGATAAAGTCTAGGGTATGGATGACATTGAACCGAGATTACTTGATAGAGCAGGAGAAAAAACGACTCAAGGATATGGCTGATGCAAAGAACGGGGTTTACAAGGCTCCCAAGAAGAGACGTAAGGCCAAGGCCAAGGCCGAGCCTCAGCGTGCACCAGCTTCTGCAGCAGAGAGTGCTAGTAACATGATCCAGCAGAGATCGTTTTCAAAGAAGATTAATTACAAGGCAATTGACACTCTGTTCACAACGAACAGGATGAGACTCCGGAACAGCGATGGAGGACCTGCTGCGTCGTCATCGACGTCTTCAGCCAGGGCCGATTAGAACTATTTTCATTATATTTATTTTATTTAACCTTTATTATTCTATTCAAAGGGGGACGTTGCCTCCGGCGGCCCCTCCCGGGGAGAGTTGGGTCTGCTTCGCAGAATAAAATCCTTTCCTAGAACTTTTGTTACACTAACTGTTTAGCTCTAACTTTGCCGTATTTGAATAATCCTTTACTATGTGTATGGTTTATGCATGAGCTCTATTAAATATAACTAAAGTTACCGTATCAAATTGTGCAGCGTTTAAAAGCCGGGTTACGAGATTCAGGGGGTTGAAAAACTTGATGTAAAGTGAGTGTTAATACACCACATTGAGAAATATGAAGCTTTATTTCGTGCCCAGGTCCTCAGTTGAAGATTTATTCTGAGGCTCCTCGATATTGATTCACTGGTAGTTCAAATTTATACCTACACCAGTTTGTTATCTACAAACTACTATCTACGACTCCTTCTACAACATGTGCAAGAGGGGGGTTTATCTTGAACATCATGGGTACTTATGTACGCACTATGTACACTATGTATTGAACTTTCACCCAGAACCAACTATTCTGGTCAAAATCACGTTGGTAGTTACGTAGGTCAGTTTGAAAAAGGGGGTTAATTGGCAGAGATCTTCAAAATCGGGGTCAAGAAATGCAAAAAGAGCGGCTGGCCTATCAAAAGGATTGTTGAGGTAAGAAACGATAAGATAGGAATATTCGGTAGTTATCTTCTCTGAATACAAACTATCCATCGAACCTGCTCTCTTTTCAAGTATTTTGACATATAACTGTATCTTTCAATTCTCCTGAATCCCCGGAAGTAGAACCGCTGCAGTCACACACCACATGGCTTAAAGTATGGTGAAAAAACCTGTGATAAAATGGTAATATCTGCAGCCTCAGACCCAATCCACTTCGCTCATGTATGATAGGCCTTTGCCGCACACTAAACTTGAATGGTACCTGAAAAACCGTTGATTTGCCAAATTATAAGCCCGAGTGAGAAAACAGGCTAATCGCGTAAAAGTAAAGTCGTATCAGATATTGCAATGATCGTCTTAATGACCGTCTGGACATTTTATCCAGACAGAATTTAGCCCAGCAGGTAATTCTTTTTTTTTTTCAATATATATGGCTTCATAATCCGTAAAAAATCTCCTCCTCCAGACTGCCTTTTGCTTGATCGTTGCTTGTCGTTAGGGTCCTTTCGGCTTGGTCCTTTGGTATCCTTTCATTTTTATTTGTTTTCTTTGCAACTTTTTTCTGGCTGGTCCAGAGTCGTTTCGTATTCACTAGTGGTGTATATATATGGCTCTATAAAAAGAACCAAATAAGGACTCCCTTCTCTCTTCCGTTTTACTCTCCTTTGGTTACACCGTTCCATGGCTAACGACACCTACTTGGAACTTAACAAATTTAGGACGTCGCCCTTGGCCGGAGAGCGTGTCCCTTACGGAGAACCCGCTAATAGCAACATGGCCAATAGAACCTCAGGTGTAGTATCCCCTTATAACTTCACAGATGCCGAGGCCGAAGTTGGGAGAAACTCTCCATACACGTACAAACGGTACCACAATTCTCCCTACTCAAAGTCAGCCGCCACCACCCAGACTTATATTGAGAGCTCTGAGTCAGAGCAAGACTTGCGCTCACCCGCTCGAATAGAAAAAACTCAAAAGCCAAAATGGGATAGGCTGAAAGACTCGTTCAGACGGGCAGATATGAGCTCAGTTGAGTTTGAAGGGCTCACTGATATCGAGCGAGCTGCTTTAGCCACTGCAAGAGCACCGTTCAAAAGACAACTCAGGGCACGACACCTTCAGATGATTGCAATTGGAGGTTCAATTGGAACAGGATTGTTTGTAGGTTCAGGTGGGTCGCTCCACGTGGGAGGACCAGCTTCGCTGGTTATTGGTTTCACCTTGATAGGCTCGATGCTGTTCTGCACTGTTCACTGTTTGGGCGAAATGGCAGTGCGATACCCGGTGGCAGGTGCATTTGCAACCTACGCTACACGATTCGTAGACCCCGCCTGGGGATTTGCCATGGGTTGGAACTATGTCTTGCAGTGGATCGTGTCGTTCCCGCTGGAGCTGGTGGCTGCCTCTTTCACTATTCAGTATTGGAAAACCGACAATAACCCGGCCACCCAAGTAAATCCAGTAGCTTGGGTTGCCCTTTTTTACGTCACCATCGTGGCCATCAATCTGTTTGGTGCAAGAGGATACGGAGAAGCCGAGTTCATAATGTCCACCGTTAAAGTCCTTGCTATCATTGGGTTCATCATCCTCGGTGTAATTCTTATATGCGGCGGAGTCCCGCGCAGTGGGTTTATCGGGGCAAGATACTGGCACGACCCGGGTGCATTTTCAAATGGGTTCAAGGGGCTGTGTTCGGTGTTTGTCAACGCAGCGTTTTCGTTTGCAGGAACTGAATTGGTCGGCTTAGCGGCAGCTGAGACTTCTAACCCGAGAAAGGACTTGCCCCGGGCTGCCAAACAAGTGTTTTGGCGTATCACACTGTTTTACGTGCTTGCGCTGCTTATAGTTGGATTTCTTGTTCCCTCCACAGAAAAGCGTCTGCTTGGTGTTAGCTCGGTCGACATCACCTCTTCACCCTTCGTTATTGCTATTGAAAATGCTCGAATTACCGCTCTCCCTTCAATCTTCAACGTTATTGTCCTGATAGCAGTGCTGTCGGTCGGCAACTCGGCAGTTTATGCCAGCTCACGAACAATTGCAGCGTTGGCACACCTGGGTCAGGCCCCCAAGATTTGCGGATACATAGACCGAGCTGGCCGTCCGTTGGTGGGCATAGCTATCACCTGTCTAGTGGGTCTTTTGTGCTTCACGGCAGCGAGCTCAGTTCAAACCCAGGTGTTCGACTGGCTGTTGGCCATTTCAGGTCTCTCTTCCTTGTTCACCTGGGGTTCAGTCTGTTTCTGCTATATTCGCTACCGACGCGGCATGGCAGTACAAGGAAAACCGTTGGATGAACTCGTTTTCAGGTCAGCTGTTGGACTGCCCGGTGCGTACTACGGCCTTGGTTTGAACGTTCTCGTGCTTATAGCACAGTTCTGGACTGCCCTGTTCCCCATTGGCTCTGGTGCCAGTGCTATCTCCTTTTTCGAGGTATATCTTGCAATGCCTATCGTCATTGTCTGCTACCTTGCTTTCAAGCTGTACTACAGGACACCTTTTGTTAGAGCACGAGACATGGATCTCGACACGGGACGCCGTGAGGTGGATTTCGACCTTTTGGCACAAGAGATAGCAGAAGAACGAGAGATCGTACTCAGTCGAGGTTGGTTGTATCGAACGTACAGGTTTTGGTGCTAGACAGATGAATCTCACTTTCAAACTCTTCTCCTGTGGGGCCCCTCCAGGGGAGGGTTGGTTCTGCTTCGCAGAACCGAAATATACTCAGTCGATGTTAACTGTACCGAACATACAGGTTTTGGATTTAGATTTTTTATGAATTACGATAGGATATGAATAGGATATGAATAGGCTTTTGATGAATTATGTTTTCTGGTTTCTAAATCATTCTGCGAAGTGGCACTACCCTTTCAAGTAGAGATTTTGTGAAATATTCTTCTGGTTTCTTAAAGTATTCCGCAAAGTGATGTGTCATTGTAAGAAACTATGGAGGCGTAAGAAAACTAAGTTTGTATTAAGAAAGTAACTTGAGGCATAGAGGAGGAGAGACGGGTCGAAGATCGTCACTAATGCACGGCTTAATTTTCTTTCATTTTTATTTTTTTATTTTTTTATTTTTTTTATTTTTTTTTATTTTATAACGAGACTCAAACCTGTGTGATTGCAACTGAATTATTAGATATATCATTCAGTCATCATGGTTAAGAGGAAGAGAGCAGCGTTGCTGCCTACCAACATTGCTTTACTGCAAAATTTGATCCGAAGGGACCCGTCGTCGTACAAAGAGGAGTTTCTACTGCAACTTCGACACTATCAGTCCCTAAGAGACATATTTATTCAGAACCCAGAGGGTATTGATGGAGAAGAGGAGTTTGGAGACCTTATTGGGTTTGTAGCACAGATGTGTTCCTGCTACCCAGAAGAGACGAAGAGTTTTCCAAGTGAGATCTCCACGATCCTTAAAAACCAGCATAAACAGCTGCCCTCTGAGCTGAGAGAGAAAATTGTTCAAAATCTTACCATGTTGCGCAATAAGTCGATAATTACGCCCGAGTATCTCGTGGAAATGCTTTTTCCTGTTCTTATTGCAACAGACTCAAAGTCGCTGCGAAGCCAGGTGTATCACTCTATTATCACACTGTTGAAGAACGTCAACACCGGTGCTAAGAACCAGAAGGTCAACAGAAGCGTTCAAGCCCTGCTGTTCAATCTGCTCACTGATCAAGAGTCCAACGGCCTCTGGGCTACCAAGATCACCCGAGAGCTCTGGAGACGGGGTATCTGGGACGACAGCCGGACTGTAGAAATCATGACGCATGCCGCCACCCACAGCAACATCAAAGTGGCATGCTCTGCAGCTCGGTTCTTTATGGGTGCGGACAAGGAGCGAGATGACGCTCAGCATGAGGACAGTGATGATGACGAAATCGACATGGGTGCGATTAAGCATAAAATGCAGATTAACAAGAAGACGTCGAAGCGGGGCAAAAAAGTAGAAGCAGCTCTGAAAGCCATGAAGAAAAAGGGCCAGGCTCATCATAGTGCGACATATCTCAACTTCTCTGCTATCCACCTGCTTAGAGATCCCCAAGGGTTTGCTGAAAACCTTTACACAACGCATCTGTCCAAGGGAGGCAACAAGCTGAACCTTGATCAGAAAATACTCTTCTTGAACCTCGTTTCACGGCTTGTCGGTGTTCACAAACTCAGTGTGCTTGGATTGTACTCTTTCTTCATGAAGTACCTGACGCCCAAGCAAAGAGATGTGACGCAGATAATGGCCGCCTCGGCCCAGGCCAGTCACGATTTGGTTCCACCAGAGTACATCAGTCCTCTGGTCCGCAAAATCGCAGATGAGTTTGTCAGCGATGGAGTGGCCGCAGAAGTGGCTGCTGCTGGTATCAACACGATCCGTGAAATTGTGAGTCGTGCACCCTTGGCCATAGATAAGCCGCTGTTGGAAGACCTCATTGAGTACAAGGGCTCAAAGTCCAAGTCGGTCATGATGGCAGCGCGAAGTTTGATTAGTCTATTCAGGGAAATCGATCCTTCGATGTTGCCCACGCGAGAGCGAGGTAAAGCTGCTTCCATGGCCATGAAGGATAATGACGGCAACAATGTGCCTAAATTTGGTGTCGACCGTAGTGTTGTTCAAGGAATTGAGGGTCTTGAGCTGCTACAGCAGTGGAAGAAGGAACAGGGCATTGAAGGCAATGAAAATGATGAAGATGGATGGGACGTGGCTAGTGACGAATCAGATGACGATGATTCTGATTCGGGTGAATGGGTCACTGTGGAAAGCGATAGGGAGTATTCAGTTTCCGATTCTGATGATGATGATGATGATCACAACAAAGACGAAGACGATGAGGACACTTCCGGTAGCAAGAAATCGAAGCTGGACGACAAAACAGTTGAGACTGCTGCTTCAAGTGCTGACGCTTTTATGCAACTAGCTGCCACTACTGTTCTCACACCGGCAGATTTTGCGAAGATCCAGGAACTTCGAGCAGCTGCTGGAGTGGAGAAAATGTTAGGCAAAAAATCAACTCCTCGAAACGAAGAAGCAGTTGATGCTGAAACTCTTTCTGGACCCAAGAAATACAAGCAGGAGCGGGCCGAGCGAATCGCGGCAGCCAAGGAGGGCAAGGAAGACCGCGAGTTTGGATCCAGCAAGAAGAGGCATGCTGAGAAACAACGAAGTACTACTAATAAAGAAAAGGCTCGAAAGAAGAATTTTGTCATGATGATTCACAAGAAGCAGGTCCAGGGCAAGGCCCGGCGGTCATTGCGAGACCAACAGAAGGTTTTGCAAGCCCATATAACCAAACAAAAGAAGAAAGGTTTCTAAAAGATGGTATAACGATCATTAATTAAAACTGTATGCATTTATGTATTATATATATGAGCATTATTTCACTGCATCTTTCTCAACTGTATTTTCCTTAGCAATGATTACTTAACTGGTCATTTTTCTCCTTAGCATCCTGTTCATGAAATTTAACTGTGGACAAGTGTCGATCGATCTTCTTACATTAACTTAGCTTCCATTTCCAACATCAACATGGCTGAAAAAGTTAATGTTGATTTGACAAGCAAAGACGCTTGGGACGACTCTTTGTTGATACGAGAATGGGATGAAAGGTTTCAGGAATACAAGGTAGGTTTTTGTTACGAAAAAGTATGCCGTTCCAACTAACCAGAAATATCACAGCTTAAAATCCGGTATTTCTGCTGATGTAGAAATGCAAGAGGATGGAGATGGAAATGGAAATGGAGATGAACAGATTGAGGCAAGCATAGATGCAAGAAATGGGGTACAAGAGAGAGACGAGACAGAACGCATAGTGGTGACTGATGGAGAAGCAGGGCGTGAATTGGCAGAAGGAGGTACTGAAACCGGTACTCCACGCGATTCAGTTCAGAGCCAACCTGAAGGACTTCGATCAGATATTTCCAATATACCCGATATACCCAGCGAACAGCCAACAATTCCACTGACAGGACTAGATTCTGAAACGCAAAAGCTGGTCATGGCGTGGTATTGGGCAGGGTACTACCACGGTCTTCACGCGGCCAAATCTGAGAAGAAGTGATATTTGGCAGCTGCAGAAGGCAGACTTCCTGTCAAACTTTAGCGTATTCTGAAAGCAGTGCTTGAATCCGACGGGAACTTATCCCGGCGAGAGTGGTCCTGCTTTTTGGAAGCCGTTTGAGATTAAGCCTACTTCATGAGGGTTGCAATAAAAACGAAGCGTCACGACTAAGTAAATTCGGCGAAAGCTGAACCTCACTCTCCAACGTCAGGTACTCGATACATGCAAGAATTGTATTATATGATGCTACATTAGGGTTCTACGACTTTGTGCGTTTTGAATCAGCACGCACATGACTAGCTACGGCCCGACGTTTCTCATTCTGAATGCGACGACGTTCGCCGAAATTCTCCTTCTCCATTTCCATCATTGCCTCCCGCTTGGCTGTCGATACGGCTTTTAACGAATCCTTTATTATCATGGAATCATTGACATCTTCGTATTTGTCCATCTTGGTGCCTACACGTTCTTCGATGTTCTCGATTCGAGTCACGTCTCGCTCTGTCACAAACGAAATACTCTCGCCAGATCTTCCTGCTCGAGCAGTACGTCCCACCCGGTGGATATAGTCGTCCGCGTCTGCGGGGATGTCGAAATTGATAACCATTTCCACAGTGGGAATATCGAGACCTCGCGAAGCAACGTCGGTAGCCACTAGGACCCGAGCCGCTTCAGCCTTGAACCGTCCGAGAGAATTCATCCGCTCGCTCTGTGGCATCTCTGAATGCAGGGAAGTTGTCCGGACCGACATTATCTGAAGCAGCCTTCTCAGTATCTCCGCTGTTCTTGTCCGGTTCACAAACACAATTACGGATTTTTTCTCGTTCGCCTCCAACGTAAGGATCTGGAATAAATAAGCTTCTCGTACGTAGGATGGTACCAGTACGTATGATTGCGATAAGGTCGAGGGGATAGCAATGGAGTCTGCCGAAGTTTCGTGTGCAAACATCGGTAGCTTGCCTGATCGGGGCGCTTGATCTCTGAGCTGCTTAACTGGGTCGGTAATTGTAGCTGTGAAAAGCAGAGTCTGCCTTTTCTGGGGAGGTGGCAAGATTCCTATACACTCTGCCAGGTCGTCTGCAAAACTGTCACTGAGGAGTCGGTCAGCTTCATCAAGCACGAGGAACTTTGCCCGCGTCAACCCTTTGACAGTTTCTTCCCCACTGCTCCGGATATGGTCAGCCAGTCTTCCCGGAGTTGCTATAACGAAATGGGGTCTTCTCTGTAGCTGAAGACTTTGCTCCACCATGTCGACCCCTCCCACCACGATGGCAGTCTTTATGTTCATATTGGCACCCAAAGCAGAAAACTGCTCGGCTATCTGGATAGCCAGTTCGCGAGTAGGAGTCAGGATAAGACCATACACCCCAAAGGGGTCTTTTGACCACTGGGTGAGCATGGGAGCCGCGAACGCTATGGTTTTACCCGATCCCGTCTTGGCTCCTCCCACGCAGTCTCTTCCTTTCAGGATCTCGGGGATGCATGCTTTCTGGATGGCAGAGGGTTCGTGAATAGCCATTATTTGCAGTGCCTCGCACAGCCATTTGGCTACTCCAAGGTCTTGGAATGATGACATGTGTTCGTTGAGTGAGTATGCGTAAACACTTTGTTTTCCTTTCCTATTAGTATCACAGAGGTTAGGAAGATTTTTGATGATGGTCGATTTCTATTTTTTTATTTTTTTTTTCATTTTTTCATTTTTTCTTATCGGAGATACGGCTGACTTCAAAGCCTGGTTAAGGGTTTGACCTCAAGTATTCATAATTAGCTTCCACCACCACTATAATTTTTCTACTATATTCATTATTATTATTTTTTATTATCACTCAGTATACTGTCCTAGAATCTATTATCCTTCGAGCTGAGCTACTGTCATGCCAGTCATCTATACAAGAGACAAACAAAACCACACAAATATATAATAAAATATGAGTGGCGTTCTCGAGACTCAACGATCTGGAATCGAAGAACTGGAGAGAATAGAACAGGCCATAGCAGATCGAATAACTTATAACCCTCACATACTGCCAGACACACTAAGTCTGTCATCAGATTCGAACCTCAATGGAAAACGGAAAAGACCTGTTAGAGACACAGCCCTTCAGAGACTGGAGGTTGAGAGATTCTTAAAACGATATGAAGATCAAGCTCGATACCTGAAAGCATCACTGGAGTCACCCAAGAAGCTGAAAAATGTCGAATCGGGCCATCCGGCTTTGCTCAGGCAGAAGGAAATCAAATCTCTCGGACAGTCCAATGTGTCGAATGCCACGTTTGATTTGTTTTATCAGCAGCTTGCCGCCGTCAAAGACTACCATCGGAGGTATCCTAACCTTGCTGTTGAGGACCTTCGAAAGAGTTACGCTATGAAGCACACTCTATTGAAGGAAGAGGCAGGTTTGGCAGTTCAGGAAGAGGAGGGACAGCAGTTGAGCCGGGACCGCAAGCTACTGAGCTCTTTTGCCAGCGATTTAAACATTGATAGCATTTTCTCAGGGGAAGAGTTTTATGGTCGATTCGTTGATTTGGTCGAGTTTCACGAGAGGTTTCTCAACTTCAAGTTCATCAACAGACACATCTCGTACAGTCAGTACTTGGATCTCTTTCATGCATTCAGAGACAAGCAAATATATTCAACAGCGAGACTAAGGGATGCTGAGTACTTTGAGTATGTTGCCAGCCTTCATCGCTACCTAGAGACTTTTTTACGAAAGATTGAGCCTCTGAGTGCGCCTGAGGCCACAATAAGTGGAATAGACGCGGATTTCGAGTCTGCGTGGGAGCAGCGGGGCCGCGAATGGTTTGCCACCACGCCAGAAAGCTTTGAAAAAGACGAGTCAGCTGAAGCATCGTCTCACGACCAGAAGTCTTCTGCAGGCGTTTTCTGCAAAGCCTGTGCAAAGCAGTTTACGAACGAGGCCGTATATAATGGTCACCTTAATGGGAAAAAGCATAAAAAGAATCTGGAACTGATGGAGAACGCAGCTTCAGGTGCTGCTTCATTTACCACTGACCTCAAATTACGCGCGATTGCCATGCACGAATACTGCACCAGCTCGCTTGCCGACATCCTGCAAAAGACCATCAACGCTACCAAGCAGAATGTAGAGCGTCGCCAGGCCCTCACTGATCGAGAGCGGCGATTGGAGACAGAGTCACAACAGCTCGAGATATTTGGCCACGCCGATTTGTCCGACGACGACGAGGCAGACAACAGAGATAACGATGAAGATTCAGATAATGAAGTGATCTATAACCCATTAAAACTTCCTCTTGGTTGGGACGGTAAGCCCATTCCATTCTGGCTGTACAAGCTCCAGGGATTGGGTATCGAGTACCCTTGCGAGATTTGTGGCAACTACGTCTACCACGGCCGCAGGGCATTTGAAAAGCATTTCAACGAACCACGTCACATCCATGGGCTCAAATGTCTCGGGATTGAGTCCGGCCCGCTATTTAAAGATATCACTGAGATCAAAGACGCGTTGGCTCTGTTGGAAAAATCAAAACAGGATGCCAGAAAGCAACCCACTCGGGATGCCACTGTAGAGATGGAAGACGAGGACGGGAATGTCATGTCGGAAAAAGTGTATAACGACTTGAAGAAGCAGGGGCTTCTGTGAATGCCAAAATCCCGCGAAGCGGAACAACCCTCCCCGGAAGGGGTCCAGCCCAAGGCGAGCGACACGATTCTACGGTTCGCCTCCGGCGGGGCCACTCCGTGGAGGATATTTCAGCTTCGCGGAAACGCGTACATCTTTACATTATCTAGCTCTGTATTTCTACCACAACACTACTCTTGTATATATATATATACCTCATTTGGGCAACGTTTATCTAACTGTAGAGGTCATCGTCCTCAGCCTCCTGGCCCAATGAAGCTCCTCCATCGGTGGTGCCCGCATCTTGGCCACCCGCAGGTCCGTCAGAAAATCTGAAACTTCCGCCACCTCGTGATGTCTGGATCTGTTGGGCATAGGCCTCGTACCGTCGAAGCTCTGAGTCATTGACGGATCGCTTAGCCGTCTTCATGGCTTCCTCGAAATGGGAGCGGGAAATATATGGCACAGGGTCCTCCATAGCGACGTCTTCTTCTTCGCCATTATCTTGGGCCTGCTTCTCAGCAGTGATAGAAGCTTCAATGCTATCCTTGATTGCGAATTTGGCAGCCCGCTGTACAATATAAGACAAATCAGCACCAGAGAAGCCATGAGTCGATCTGGCAATCTCTCGCAGATCCAAGCCAGGCTCCAAGGGGGACTTTCGTAGCTGGGCACTGAGAATAGAAAGTCGGCCCTCTTCGTCGGGAAGAGGGACGTAGATCAGCTGGTCCAAACGACCAGGACGTAGCAAAGCAGGGTCGATCTGATCAGGTCTGTTGGTTGCACCAATTACAAACACGTTCTTCTTGGCATTCATACCATCCATCTCGGTCAGCAGCTGGTTGACAACTCGGTCAGCTCCACCAGAGTCACCAACCGACCCACCTCGCGACTTGGCAATAGAATCCAACTCGTCTAAAAACACGACACAAGGAGCAGCTGCTCGTGCCTTGTCAAAGATATCTCTGATGTTGGACTCAGACTCTCCAAACCACATAGACAGAAGCTCGGGACCTTTGACGGAGATGAAGTTGGCCGACACCTCGGTAGCCACGGCCTTGGCCAGTAAAGTCTTACCGGTACCAGGTGGGCCGTAGAACAAGACTCCCTTGGAAGGAGACAGCCCAAACTTCGTGTACATCTCAGGGTGCAACACAGGGTACTCGACAGTCTCCTTGAGCTCCTGCTTGATGTTCTCCAAACCTCCAATGTCGTCCCAGGTGACATTGACGCTCTCCACCACGGTCTCTCGCAGAGCCGAAGGATTCGAGATACCCAGGGCAAACCGGAAGTTGTCCATGGTAACTCCCAGACTGTCCAGAATCTCGGCGTCAATGGTCTCTTCCTCTAGGTCTATGAGGTCCATCTTCTCTCTGATCTGCTGCATAGCCGCCTCGCTGCATAGGGATGCAATATCCGATCCCACGTATCCGTGTGTCTCACTGGCAATGGTCTCGAGGTCGACATCGTCGCCTAGTTTCATGTTCTTGGTGTGGATTCGCAGAATCTCCAGTCGGCCAGTGGGGTCTGGGATGCCGATGTCGACTTCTCGGTCAAAACGACCAAATCGTCGCAGAGCGGGGTCAATCGAGTTGGGTCGGTTGGTGGCGGCAATTACCACCACGTTGGATCGGGCCTTCATACCGTCCATCAGCGTGAGCAGCTGCGAAACAACACGTCGCTCCACCTCTCCGTTGGTCTTGTCTCGCTTGGGTGCAATTGAGTCGATTTCGTCGATGAAAATGATAGCAGGCGCGTTTTTCTCCGCCTCTTCAAACGCCTTTCGCAGGTTGCTCTCCGACTCACCGGCCATTTTGGACATGATCTCCGGTCCGTTAATGAGGAAGAAAAACGCACCGGTCTCGTTGGCCACAGCTCGCGCCATGAGCGTCTTACCCGTTCCAGGAGGACCGTACATGAGGATACCTCGAGGCGGCTTGATACCAATACTCTTAAACAGCTGGGGGTGTCTTAGGGGCAGCTCGACCAGCTCTCTGATCTGAGCCATCTGCTTTCTGCAGCCACCAATGTCGTCGTAACCCACCTCGTTCAGGTTGTTTTCCTCGTCCTCACGGTTAATGGGGTCGCCCTCGCAGTGGATAATCGTGTCCTGAGCCACAATTGCATACTCAGACGGGTCAACTTCAACCACTTTAAACTCGACCTGGCGCATTCCGCCTCGCACCACAAACAGGTCGCCCTTGCGCACCGGTCGGTACGCCTCGACAAAGTATGGCTTGAGGTACACGTCGAAGAGCGACCCAGTGAGGCCCTCTACCGTGTCGGCAATGGGCAGCACTGAGATCCGCTTGGCGTACTTGATATCAGGGCATGGGTGAACTGTGACAATGTCGCCGAGCCTTACCCGCAGGTTGTTTCGCACCACTCTGTTGATTCGCACAAGGCCATCGTCGAGCTCGTCGTCAGAGAGCACAATCAGCACTGTGTCCTTGCGCTTCTTGCCCTTAACCAGCACGGTGTCTCCCCTGAACAATTGCAGCAGGTCCATGGTGTTTGGCGACATGCAAATGACCGAGTTGTCGTCGTTGACGGCGTCTTCGACAATCAACGCGTTGTCCTTCTTCTTTCGACGCAGAATGGCCGTGGCAGTGGCATCTTCCTTGATATCTGGCTCCGCGCCAGACGCATCGGCCAAGTTGGCGTGATGTTTCTTGTCTTCGCTCATTGGATGGTTATTTTATCTGATTGGATTTAATCTTTTTAAACTGGATTCTTCCTCAAACAAGTCCGGCTTTCAATGATAAATAAAATTCGCACAAAATACAAGTCTACTTATAAATCAATGATGCAACTTGAGAAAGTGGCAAGCCTTGGGGGGATCTGAGAGTGTAAAGAAGAGTTGAGAACAATGTGGAACGCTGGCCCCAAATATCATTGATTTGTCATGGCTGAGTTTCGGTTGCCTGGGAGATTGGGGTTAGGTCGTTGCCGCTATCTGGCCGCTGAGCTCTGCGGGTAGCGACGAATACAAGAAGGTAAGAGGGATAAGTTTCGTGACCTTGCAACGTTCACTCATGGTCTTTTAGCATTAATATATTATCGCACCGTACAACTATTCTATCCATATGAATTAGCGTTCCGACTGCTCTCCCTTTTCGTATGTCCACATTGTATATACGACTCTTGATGCTACTCATGTGCAGGAGCTATATACGACACATATAGTATTACAGAGTAGAGAATAGCGAGATCGTGATTGTAGAGCTGGCAGCTCTTCAACTCGCTAATATGCTTTTGCTGTTGACTTTTGCCAGGCAACTGGAAACTGCTGGGGCCAGCCCCAGACCCCGTAGCTCTGCTTCGCAGAGAATTTGAACGTGTACCAATGCTTCTTTCTCATTCCATAAATCTCGAAATTATATCTAGTCACTAAGTCTCGTCGAGTTACGTGTAACTAATGGCGACTACGTACGACTTTGACTGTATCCATGTCGTCTATTCCCTTCATAATAAACCTTTGGTATATTAATGATTATTGGTAGTGATAAAGAAGAAGAAGAAGAAGAAGAAGAAGAAGAAAAAGGTGCTGATGATGATGATAATAATAATTCATTTAAAGGATATGTAAATAATTGATACTATTCGCCCTGGTTGCAGCCTGTTAATTGTAGTTACACAATTTCTACTCTATCGTTGAGAGTACGCTTTCTGTGAAGCAGAAAGCCGGAGGCGTGGGGAGATCGTTCTGCTTCGCAGAAGCTTAACATTAACTTCTAGGTTTACAAATATTCACACAATGACCTCATTGTGGTTCCACACGTTTAATTGCGGCAAGGCTAAACATGCAACTGCAGATGTGGCTGATTGGATAGGAGATATTCTGCCCGAAGACCCTCCGGTGCTTCTGACATTTGGGTTCCAAGAATTGGCCCCCATAGTAGACGGTTGCTTTGACCACTTGGCAGAGTATCTGGACCCGTTCTTGAGCGGCGTAGAACTCGCCCTCAGCGAGGCGTATGGTCCCCAGGTGTACAGAGAAGTGGGCCGGTACGCCATAGGTGCTATGGCCATTGTATGCTACGGCAATCCGCTGTCGTTCACGGTCAATAGGGCTATCGGTGCTGGCGTAGGATGCGGTTACTTGAGATCAAGTTTGAAGGGAGCTGCTGGATTGCTGGTGGACCTCTCAATTGGCAAGTTTGTGTTTGTCTCAGCGCACCTGGCGGCCAACGAGGGAATGATCGAGTACCGCAACCGCGATTTCCTACACATTGTCACGATGCTGGATTTTGGGAACGGCTTTGGAGCCTACCAGCCCAACACCCACTTCTTCTTTATGGGCGACTTGAACTATCGAGTCACGCGAAGTCCATTTGCAGATACTGATCTTGGCGATAGTCAGGGTGAAAGGCTGCTGGCATCCGAGGTTGACTACAAGACCATCGATGAGCTGACTATCGAAAAGGATAAGGGAAACACTCTGTTTGGGTTCGAAGAGGCTGACATCGCCTTTGCTCCGACATTCAAGTTTTTCGAGAATCAGCAGGCCTACAACCCGAAACGTCTACCCTCTTGGTGTGACAGGATACTGTATCTACCGTACGGAGATGCAGAGCCGTCGGTTGTGCACTCGTACAATGGAATTTTTAACTACACTGGCTCAGACCACCGTCCAGTCTACCTCCACATCACCGTCCCTTCTTCTCCTCCTAAATTCCCACTGAACGGCGAGCTCACATGGACTACAACCTCCTACGGCATAGTCAGCTTAGGGCTCAGTCCGTACCTCACCGTCAACAAACTGGCCAGCTACGCATCCGATCAGTCGCTCGGCTATGGCATCTACGCCACCACTACCAAACGCGGCCGAGTTTACCTCGGACTAGCCCTGGCTCTCTTATTTATTGCCTATATTATCCTTTAGGCTCGTGATGCTCGCCTCCGGCGGGGCTCCTCTCGGAGAGGGTGGTTCTGCTGCGCAGAAATTTGATAGGACTGAGTTAAGCAATGGTATCGCAAGTATCATTGTGAGCAGGCGACAATATAAGTTCTAGCCAACGGACTTGGAAACTTCGCAGGGAAATATTTAGCAACCGAATTATCCTACCACGGTCTAGTAAGCATACTAAATATGTTGAGTGTACACTTGTCCTATGTTGAGTGTACTACTTGCCGGCTTAGTGAAGAGATTGAATATCGTTGTCAGGGCATTTTGGTTACATTACAGACGAACTTGTTCAGCTTGACCACTGTACTGAACCCCTTGATCCACAAATCCAACGGCCGCAGTCTGCCTACTTTTGAGAGAATGAAATTGCTTGGCGATACAGGCAATTATACGTTATATATTTTATATATGTCTAAGATCAGATGCCTAACTATGGGCACTTTTTGGAACGTTCATTTACGTATTTGTAAGGCAATCCCTTTAAGTAGCAGAATCACCCTCTGCGAGAGAGGCCCCGCCGGAGGCGCGCTTAATTTCGTTAACAATGGTTTCGCGTCGTTAGACGTCGAGAGCGGAAGATGCCAAAAAATCATTCCGTACATGATGTTACTCCACATTCAGTCCGGAAGCGCGGCTGAACTGCATGCAGCTTCATGAAATTTCAATGCACAAATTTCAGATACCAACTTCTATTAACTGTTACTATATAGTACGCTGTCTCAACCATTTTTCGCGCTGTAAGAAACGTTGTGACTGCATCCCTATCCTTTGGGAGTACCTGTAGGGCTGGATCAACCATGTCTGAGAGTGTGTCGCGGGGTACCTCGCCGAGTCCGCCGTCATCTATCGCATCTGAATCTCGGAGCAGGTCGCCGACACCGAAACTGAGAAAACTGCGAGATGAAGCTGGATTTCGGATCAAGAAGCAGCAGAGTCACGTCACTGAACTAGGCATTGACGACGAGTTTGCCCAGGGTGCAAAGTACGTGATTGACGGGCATCTGAGGCGGCTCCCTCCGTACTATTTCACGTATCTTACCTTTTGCAAGCTAAGATGGAGAGACCGGAATTTGCTGGACGTGTTTGTGACCGAATTCAGAGACCGAGATGCTGACTACTATGTAGGTTGGAGGTTGGAGTCGAAGGCGTTTCGCTTAGACGAACTTTCAAAGATAGGATATCTAACTAAGAAACAAGCTATTGCTTCAGGCCAGGTCGAGATCAACGGAAAAGCTGCCTCACTTGATACTATAATAAGAAATGGAGACTCAATTGGGCATAGAACTCATAAGCACGAGCCGGCAGTCTCTTCGCGAGAGATCAAGATAGTGCACGAAGACGACGAGCTGGTAGTCATTGACAAACCATCAGGTATACCAGTACACCCTACGGGACGATTTCGATTCAACACCGTAGTTATGATTTTGAAATATGAAAAGGGCCTACATGTGCATCGTATGTTCTACAGCGGATACCGGAGGCAGCTTCACATACTGTCCAATAGTGTTTGCCTCCGGCGGCCCCTGCCGGGGAGGGATGGTTCTGCTTCGCAGAAATACTAACCAGCCTGTAATAGATTGGATAGACTGACGTCTGGGCTCATGTTTCTGGCTAAAAACCCCAAAGGAGCGGACAAAATGAGCGGCCAGCTGAGAAGTCGTCAGGTTCGAAAAGAATATGTGGCCAGAGTGAAAGGAGAGTTCCCTCTGTAAGTATACTTTATCCATATGTTTTCTGCGAAGCAGAACCATCCCTCGCCGGGAGGCGCGCCGCCGGAGGCAGGTAGACGTTGGAGTCAGTTAACTAACCAACAAGACACGAAGTAACATGCGACCAGCCTGTCATGACCATAGACCCGCGAGTGGCTCTCAATCGAGTCAACAAGGAGGGCAAAGAGGCCACTACGGTGTTTAGAAGACTCAGCTACGACGGAGAGACGAGCATCGTTAAATGTAAACCTCTGACAGGCAGGACTCACCAGATCAGAGTGCATCTGCAATATCTCGGGTTCCCCATTGCCAACGACCCCCAGTACTCAAACGAAGAAATATGGGGGTCTGAGCTCGGTAAAGATGGACAAGGGGACGATAAAGCTATTGCAGCAAGACTCCACGAAATCGGGAAAGTGCAAGTAGCTCAGTCGTGGATACACGCAAAGGACAGCTTAAAGGGAGCAGGAGAACGTCTCACGGGAGAAAGGTGTGCCGAATGTAAAACAGAGTTGTACACAGACCCTGGACCCAACGATTTGGATTTGTGGCTTCACGCCTTGAAGTACTACTCAACCGACGGAAAGTGGTCATATCAGACCGATATACCGGACTGGATGGCTGAAATACATCTGCCGTATATGCAAATGGCGCTGAAAGAAGCCGAGAAGAGTACTGGCACAGAGAATGCCTTTTCAGTAGGAGCCTTATTGGTCAAGGACGGGCAGATTCTCGAGACGGGCTATACCAGGGAGCTCCCTGGGAATACACATGCTGAGCAGTGCGCGTTGGAAAAGTATTTTGCAAAGCACGGGGTGACAGATGTTCCTGAAGGCACGGTGCTCTACACCACCATGGAGCCATGTTCACTGCGCTTGAGTGGCAATCTTCCTTGCGTCGAACGCGTTTTGAAGACCTCTATTAAGACAGTTTTCGTCGGAGTCATGGAACCGGACAAGTTTGTGAAGGAAAATGAAGGACGCAAGAAGCTACAAGAGGCTGGCGTAGAGTACATCCACGTCCCTGGCTTGGAAGAAGAGTGTCTACGCATTGCTACGAAAGAACATCATCGTCCTTAACTATATAATAGAAACTACGATACAAAACGAGGAGGCGACCCGGCCCAAAAAACCTCGTCAGAGTCAAATCACCATTGCACTTTGTAGATTGAAACATATTAACCATTTTCTATGTAATGAATATTATTCAATTGCCAATCCTTGTGAATTTGGTTAGTTAGTAAATTGTGAAGTCATTCCATCAATCAAACATCCCACGCCTAACTAACTACCTCCCACGTAAACGCTCTAACTTCACCTCACACCTCACTAAAAAATTTGATCACGGACTAAATAACTGCACTTACATCTATCTACTTTGATTAACACAATCAATCGGTTGATTTGAGAGAGGTAGGCCAAAACCCCACCTCTGGATATAGAAGACGGTGGAAATAGAGAAGTGGGAAAAACAGCGTTGTTTCCACCTCGGGAATTATAAACTCAGGGTTCAAACGGCCTTTCTTGTAAAAAGTTTAGAAATAGTAGGACTTAAAAATGTCTGCTACCGCTGCTGTACCCAAAAACCGGATACTTCAGCCTAAGGATGCTGCCAATTTTAGGTCAGCTCTCAAGCTTTACGAAACAAAGCAGTACAAAAAGGCCCTGAAAGGCGTGGAGCAGGTGCTGAAAAAGAACTCGGACCATGGCGAAACCCTGTCCCTAAAGGGCTTAATCCTCTACCACATGAACAAGAAGGATGAAGGCTATGAATACATCAAAAAGGGTCTTATGAAAGATCTCACCAGCTACGTATGCTGGCATATCCACGGGATGTATCATCGTTCTGAGAGGAACTACGAGGAAGCCACCAAGTGCTTTGTCAAAGCACTCAAGTTCGATCCCGAGAATCAAAATGTTCTGCGGGATCTGAGTTTCCTGCAGAGCCAGGTACAGCAATGGGACGCCCTTGTAGTCTCGAGGAAGAAGATGCTGACCGATAAGCCTGGGTTCAGACAGAACTGGACCGCTTTGGCTCTGGCGCAGTATTTGACCAAAGATTACGCGGGTGCAGAGCAGACTCTGACGAGTTTCGAGAAACTGCTGGCAGAGCCACTGCCTCGGCTCGACACGGAGAACTCAGAGGTGCTTTTGTTCAAGAACCTAATTATATATGAGAGCGGAGACGTCGAGCGGGCGCTGGCAGATGCCGAATCCATTGCCTCGACTGCTCTGGACAAGAAGTGCGTGCGAGAGGCTAAAGCTAAGTACCTGCTTGAACTAGGACGACACAAGGAGGCTGAACGAGAATACCGTGCTTTGATCAAGCGGAATCCGGAATGCTTGGCATATTTCCAGGGCCTCGAAGCATCTATGAACATCGACGAGTCGGACGTAAAAGTTAGAAGCGTACTGTACGAAGCTTTGCAGAAAAAGTATCCAAAGGCAGACGCTCCGCGAGCTATCCCACTCCAGTTCTTAGCTGGTGCTGATTTCCAGAAGGCTATTGGTGAATATCTCACTATGCACCTGAAAAGGCAGGTTCCCTCTCTGTTTGTGATGGTCAAGCCTCTATATGACGATGTTGAGCACATAGAGGCCATTGAAGAGTTTATTCTGGACTACTATGAGTCCCTGGCCGACACACCAACCAGCAATGGTAATGGAAGTAACGGAAGTAACGGAAGTGTGTCTGCGGAAACCAATGGGAGCGATTCGCATTCAGCACACCCCAATCTGCCCCCCTCGTTAATATGGACTCTTAGTTTCATTGCCCAACACTACTCATACCTCAACAACCACGAACTAGCGCTGGAATACATTGGCAAGGCTATTTCCTTGGACACTACTATTCTGGAACTGCACATGATCAAGGCGAAAATCCTCAAGCACTGTGGAGATCTGGAAGGAGCAGCCAACTGCATGGTCCACGCGAGAAAACTGGACTTGTCAGATAGATTCATCAACACTAAGGCTGCGAAGTACCTGCTGAGGGCCAACCGGATCAACGATGCTATTGACACCATTAGCCTTTTCACAAAAAACGACAACAACGGCAAAGGAGTGCAGGACCTCCATGAGATGCAAGGGATCTGGTTTTTGCTGGAGCAGGCCGAGGCATACGAGCGTGTTGGCAACTATGGGCTGGCACTGAAAAGGTTCCACGCTGCTGCTAACGTATTTAGCGAATACAAGAACGATCAGTTTGATTTCCACTTTTACTGCACCCGCAAGGGCACTATACGACAATATCTGGAAATGATACAATGGGGCAACGCGCTGTACCACGACCCACTCTATCTGCGAGCAGTCAAGGGTGCTGTCAGCCTTTATCTGAACGTGCATGATACTCGGGCCAAGGCACAGCGAGAGGGAATCCCAGAAAATGAAGTTGGACTAGAGGGACTCGACGAAGCTGAGAAGAAAAAGGCCCTTAAAAAGGCAAAGAAGGACCGTGCCAAGGAGTTGAAGAAGGAGTACGAAGAGCAGGAGAAGACAGAAAGCAAAGATACAGATTTGTTTGGGAAACAACTGCTGGCCACAAAAGAGCCTATTAAAGACGCGTTCAAACTATGGAGTCGACTGAGTGAGAATCAGTTTGAGACTTGGAAGCTGGCTCTGGAACTGTACTTGAGGCAAAAGGACTATGGCAATGCAGTTCAGTCTCTGGTCAGGGGGATGCAGACGGGGGCTCCTGCGTACTGGCTAAAAGCAGGAGCTTTGAGGTGCCGATACGCAGTGGAGAAAGATGCAGAAAGCAACCCTGTGGTCAAGTCTGTGCATTTCATGGCTTTGACGACAGTGGCAGAAGAGGGCGAGATTCTCGACGACGGCATCAACCAGTATGCGGATACGTACATTCTCTCTGGCAGTAGCCAGGCTGATGGCGGAGATGAGGAGGAGGGTGATTTGTACAGGTCCCGGGCTCAACAGGTGTTGACGTGGGCTCGCACTAAGATCGAGGTCAACGACGGGATCAAAGCCGTGATGGACCAGGTGGAAGAGAACATTCTGGCTCTTACTAATATTGAGAATTTACAATTAGATGATGCAGTGGACGGATACAATCTGCTCAAAAGCTGGTCGAGTAGCAAGTTGGAGGAATATGCCGGTGCGATGCTGAAAATATGGCCCTCTGCTACTGTTTTTGGCGAGCCAAGACAGACGGAAGCCTAGATGCACACAATGTACGTACATGTTGATATGAAAAATCCACATCTTATAGACTAAATTGTCTAGCTCGCCTCCGGCGGGGCCTCTCCCGGTGAGGGTGGTTCTGCTTCGCAGAAATCGGTCACTAATTCCGCAAAGCGGATCAAATCCTTCTGGAAACGGCCCACCGGAGGGCCATGTCTAGATATAATTCAACATATTATTCAGTCCTTCAGCATTTACACTCAATCCTACAGCTTCTCGCTCAGCTTGGTGTAGACATCTTTCACTTTGTCCCACACGCTCTTCTCCATTGGCCAACCCACCCCAAGACCAGAAGACTCCTCCCTCTTAGGAATCAAGTGCACGTGGACGTGGTCGACCAACTGGTGGGCGATTCTACCATTGTTTTGCAAGATATTGTATCCAGCACCTTCGGGCGAGTCGATGTTCAGGTCCTGCAAAACTGCTATTTTCTTGGCTATGGGCAGCAATTCCTCGAGATACTCATCAGGAATGTTATGCAGCTTTGCTCCGTGGTACTTGGGGATAACCAAAGCGTGTCCGGAGGCTGTTGGCTGGATATCCATGAAAGCCAGCGTTTTGGAAGTCTCGTAAAGTTTCAAAGAGGGAATTTCACCTAGTTAGTTAGTAATATATTTACAACACAGACTGAGCAGTCCTTAGAGCTTACCCTTGATTATTTTGCAAAAGAGACAATTGGCAGAAGATGACATGATTTTGCGTGAAGAGTGATTTGTACCGAAATGTGAGTTCAAACTTGATTCAAATTGTAACTTCAGATATCTCTACACGCATTATCCGACTTCACGATGTAAAGTGTGGAGAGACGACGGCCGGGTGAATATTTCGGGAGGATAGAGAGTTACGTAACTTTGGTGCAGAATCTGTTATCCAGCACCTAAAAGGCACAGGCTAATATGGGCGGGTTTTTTTAGCCAGCTCTGCTTAGGAGTTTGGTCCAATGGTGCTTTCATTATGCAAATATTCCGTAAAATATTCCGTAAGAGCCAATTCTACGGGAGAATACTTGTTCTATACCTAAAATTCGACCCCTAAGCGAAGTGGTGCGAATAGCATTACAACAATGTTATATCACCACAACTAACGTAGAGTCTGACGTAACTTTTCATGCAGGTCTGTTATCCAACACCTAAAAGACTATCTCCAGAAAGATCGGTTTTGACCTGTTGTGCTCGGCAATCTGGCCTAACGAATGGTGTTTATATTGGCGAAATAGTCTATAAGGGACAAACCCCTGCAAGATACCTTTTCTTGCGTGAAAACCGACCCCTAAGCGAAGTAGCGTGAATAACATTACGGGAATGTAATGTGAGCGCGGCTGTCAGACTGGGGGTGCAATGATTGATGTCATTCGTCGATGTATGTATAATTAATTGATGCTATCTTATAGAGTGTTTAAATCGAGTGTACAGTTTCTGCGAAGCAGAACCAACCCTCCCCGGGAGGGGCCGCCGGAGGCATAGGGAGACCCCCCCCTCCCCCCGGAAAATATGAAAGGTGGCGACTGTCACCGAAGTCGATTTGTGCACGGGTGGCGAGGCTCCAGTTGCGTTAAAAGTATGCTGTCACATGTCACGATTCAAGCTGTATTTCGATTGCGAACGTGCGCGAACGTGCGCGCCAGTCTCTCCACCCGAGCAAAGAACGTCACCGAATTCAGCGCTCTAAGTTGCAATATGAGACTCTCCACATTATTGGGCGGTTCGATCTGCAGACTCGACAGCAAAATCGGCACATAAGAGGATGGCGCATCGGCCCATGCATACATATTAATGTTAATCGATTGCTGCCCCCGCTAAGTACATTGCGGGCCACTGTTGGGGCAACTTCAAAGTATTTTTTGTGTTTTAACTTTTTAGTTTGCTGTTATAGTTAGTACATATTTTCGTTTAAATATCGCTGCTACGCAATCATTTTTCGTTATTTCCAAGTGTTTGCCACTTCTATACAAGTATAAACTGATTTAATTGAAAGGTATGTTCTGCAGCAAGAAGCTGTCTGAAGACAATGCATGTCCAAGTTGAAGGCAAAAGTGGTGCGAGGCAAATGGAAAAATTGGAAAACAAAGAGTGGATGGTTTTACCGAGGGCCCCACATCGTAGACTTGGCCTTTGGCCGGACCACTTCGTGGAGGCTGGTTCTGCTTCGCAGATATGTCCAGACCCATTGTGTGAAACCATTGTGTACCAAGTCAACTGAAGTTACCGAGTAAAATCTCTGAGTGTACATTGTGTGAAAACGCTGAGTGGAACTCATTGTTTGGAATCAATGTGTGAAAACGCTGAGTGGAACTCATTGTTTGGAATTATTGTTTGGAATCATTGTGTGAACTCATTGTGTGAAATCATTGTGTGAAATCATTGTGTGAAATCATTGTGCGAACTCGTTGTGCGAACTCATTGTGAAAGCATTGTGTGAAATCATTGAGTAGAGTTCATTGCCTTGAAACCATTGCGTGAAATCATTGTGTGAAATCATTGTGTGAACACATTGTATCAACTCATTGTGTCAACTCATTGTGTCAACTCATTTAGTGGAGACAACTGTGTGAACGCATTCAGTGAAGACACTGTGAAATTATTCATGAAAACGCTGTGTGAGATCATTAATTGGGTGAAATCACTTTGCGAACACTCTGTTAAAACACATTTGTCCTCTCGCACTTACTTTCTAATCCACTCCTGCCCGGGAGGGGCCGCCGGAGACTACGCCCACCTGTGGTTAATAAGAGTGTTTTTGTTTTGTCCGCCTTCTAACCAGAATGAAATTCAATCAAGTATTCTACTCTGGAGTCACAGCTCTGGCCCTGTTTGGCGCTGCTACGGCTGCTTCAAGTCCCCATCAGCAGCTTTTTGAGCAATTGGACATTGCCAACCAAAAAGTATTCCAGAAGGGCCAGAAAGTGCGCGACGACGTGTTTGACACTTGGTCCGAGTCCCAGTTGCGAGAATGGCTCGAATCGCACAAGCTCGATGCCCCAGCAAAGTACGACGAGGCGAAAGCTGTAGCTGAGAAGCACAAGAACTTGCTCGCCGACGATATCAAGGGCTGGCTGGCGCAGGCAAGCGAGTCTGCGTCTCCTCTACTGAGCAAGTCGAAGGAGCAAATCGTAGGTGCCAAGGACGCTGTGTTCGAGCAGACTGCGCAGACCTGGTCTGATTTGAGACTGCGAGAGTTCCTCGAGGCTCGTGGAGTCTTTGACTACGCCGATGCAAGTCGCGAACAGCTGCTCGAAGCTGTTAAAAAGTATCGCAAATGGGCGGTAGATTCAAACTACGTTGGCAGCTGGTCGTTTGACGCCTTCAACACCGAGGATATCAAGAATTGGCTCAAAGAAAAGGGTCAGCAGGTAGACGGTACGCGAGAGAACCTGGTCCAGAGCGCGCAGGACTACATTGCTCAGGCCAAGTCCAAAGGTGCTGACGCTTTCGACGCCACCAAGGACGCCTGGAACCGCGAAAAGAAGGCTGCGTTCAAGACATGGTCCGATTCAGACCTTAGCGACTACCTGAAGTCGTTCGGACAAAAGGTAGACCCGTCGGCCACCCGCAACCAGCTCATCGACCTGGCCACCAGGAACTACAACAACTTTGTGTATGGAGACCAGAGGTCTTACTTCGAGAAGTTCACCGACCACTTGTCCAGTCTCACCAGCTCGCTTCACGGCACTGCTAATTGGTACGGAGGAATTGCGTATGAGCGAGTTGCTGGAGCACTCCGAGGGGCTACGCGGGCTGATTTGTAGTTTTCTATTAAGTAGACTAGGCTAGTTAATCCTGTATAACGTTTTTTTTCTGTTGCTGGCCTCCGGCCGGGCCCCTGCCGGGGAGGGTTGGTTCTGCTACGCAGAACATCGAGTATCATCTGGGGTGTTCGTTTGTGTGACCGATATCGCCACACCGTTCACGTGATGCTGTCCGCGCTAACCTGCGGATCAGCTCATTTACAACTTAACCATTTACTGCTCTAGCTCCAAAATGTATCGACGACCGTGGTACGTTCAGGCGACTGATGCTGTCCATCGACTGAGTGTGCTGGCTATTGTCGGAGCGTCTGGTGAGTAGTGAGATGTTGCTGCAGTTTGGTTGAAGTCGGGCGGGCCTAACCAGTTTATATGACTGGTGGAATGATTTGGACCGTATATTACAATAGGAAAAATCTTCCACAACGGAGGGAGATCCATACGGACAGTATTAACTTGGAGGAGGTGAGTAGGTACGGTGTAAAATTTAAATTTTAAGGGTGAAAATGCTGACTGAGCCTTCAAAAGAAGAGTGATAGTGTATATATCATGTTAGTTAAAGTTGTATATATGTTATGTTTAAACACGAAATGTTCATTGAAGAGTCGTAAAGGGGGGATTCAATGTTGTGAATAGGTTATGATAGACGCATGATGGGGCTAGCAGCTCTGTAGAAGGGGGATTCAGTGCTGTGAAAAGCCAGTAGTAGTGGTAATACTACCTCTGCTGGAATAGCAGCCGGCCTATAGAGACCGTTTGTACAGAGAGAATAAAAGTAGTAGTAATCACTGCAGTGCCTCGTCGATGCTATTCGACACGAGGTTGGCGGGTCACGAGGTCAATATCTGCAATGATTTATGCTTATTTGACATAAATCGCCCGTGTGGATGTTATTCCGCGAAGCGGAACCACCCTCCCCGGTATTGGCCTCGCCGGAGGCGAGCATAACATCAAACTCAGTTATGCTCAAGCTGACATTCAGGTAGTAACACGGAGCCTTTTTTCTGGCGCTGTCTCGGTAGTTGGTCGTTCTAGTTTGTGCTTTCTTGCTTTCTTCTTGGACTTGGATGGTTTGAGGCTGTGAGTTAGACCTCTCGATTTCAAATCCACGTACCGCGTCTCCAAGCGTTTGACATCGTCCTGGCTTTGAGGATTAATGATAATGATGTTGGAAGGGCTGTAAACAGTATCGCACAGAATGCATTTTGATTCGCCCTTTGTCGGCTTAGCACTCTCGACCTCTTTCACAGCCGCTTCGGAAAATACATGTCCGCACTCGACTATGTACACAAACTTCTTTGACGACTCGTTAATCACGTCTTTTGCTGTGATTTCGCATATCCACCGTCCGTCTGGGTCCTTCGAACGCTGCAAGGTAACGACATCTTTCAAACCGGTGATATGGCCTGCCAAGGGTTCGAGCGTCTCTGGTTTCTCGATTAGCCACTCCAGCACTGCGTCTTTTCCGTACAGATATCCCTTATAGTCGCTGACCACTGGGTCTTCGAGAGGACTTCCAGATAAAGCGCATCTGGACCAAAGGTCTTTGTAGTTCAGTTGTCTGTTTTCAAAAAGTTGAGCTGTAGATAGGCCTTTAGTGGCGTCTTTGACAAGGTCTCGTCTAGTGGGAATAGATCCTCCGTCATTCTAGTTAGAAGGTGGAAAGAAATAGTTGCAAATACAAAACTGAAAAAAGCCTTACTTACTCCCATAGCGGCAATGAAGTTGATAAGTTGTCTAAATCAAACGTTGAAGTACTATCAAGTAATATTTCGTACACTTTTTGAGAGTTCCGATCAGCGAGCCGCAGCGTAAGAAATTAACGCTTAAATGAGAATGCTGAAATCTGCAACTAAAATGTAAAAACTATATCTCTCTCTTTTTAGTTTTTTGAACCAATAATGTAGGTGGAGACGAAGCACGCGGCATCAAACAAATATATAGGACATATACATACCAGCTTGCTCGGTCCAAACATTGATTCTCTTAAGCCGAAAGTATATCGCTTTCGTGGACCTTTCGGGAAACTACGAGTCCCGAATCTCACATCGTTCTAATTTCTGTGAAGCAGAAGCAACGCTTCCAGGAAAGGGGAAACCGGAGGCATCTCCCTACAACATTCCGTTAAAGGATTGATACGCTGCTTTGGCTGATCCACCGTCATCTACCCTATTCAGGCTGCAAATAATCCGTAGAAACCAGGTTAACGAAGTCTCCCCATCTATTAGTAAACCTAGAGCTAACTGTTATAATCTACAATTACTCTTCTGCTGCCAATCTCTATGCAGTTTCGTAAGCATGTGTGCCCTTACAAAATGTATAGGGAGTCCGTATAACTTGAAAACTGTCTCTGTTACCGGTTTCTGTAAGACAATGAATGAATGAACAACAACACGAGGACAAGATGTATTTCCCTGATTTAACTTAAGGTGTGTAAATAATTCGTAATTAACATGCTGTAACTTCGCAGCGTTTATTATCTTGCAATATCTAAATAAGAATTACTAGAATAAGTTTTATGCTCACGCATGCAGAACTTAGGACGGAAAAATACGCGACATATAACTAATAACCGTTCAACGGAGACTTAACTAGCTAACGTGAATAAGGGCTTTGAAGCAATGTGCGACCATAATATTGGTACGCCGTAGAATTCACATTACGCTGCAGTTTCTGCGAAGCAGAATCAACCCTCCCCCGGAAGGTGCCGCCGGAGGCAAAGTACAATAGGTTGCAGCAAAACCGTTCCTTTATGCACAGTCTTACACTATCTAATCGCATAACCACCCCGATCGACACAGCACATAACGCTCACTCAAAACCCATCAATTGTTCAACCCGAAACTAGAAACTAGAATATGTAACCTCTGAATATAAAAAGTAATGGCCACGCGACAAACTTCACACGTCACAACAATCTCTGTTGACAGATAGGTCTACAAAGAATATTTATCTTGAAGCTAGCGTGAACATGGTCAAACGAAACAGGTCGAAAAAGGATATAGATGTCGAAGATACAAACCAAGATATGGATATTTGCAATAACTCGTCGGGCCACACTGTAATGAGTCCAGATGTGCCTGATTTTTTCTCTTTGCAACTGGCAGACGTTTATAGTTTTGAGTTTGCAAGTTTTTATAAGATCGATATGGTGGAAGAGTTTTTGGCTGACGTCAAAAAGTTGGAAGCATTTGATGAAACAAAGCTTGACGCTTTGGAAAGGGACTTCATATGCCTTTATTCACGCATGGAATACAAAGGATACATTGATTCTGACCTCGATAATGAAGTACGACGCCGAATGAATGAATCCCCATTCTCCTTTTTCACCGAGAGTGGTGGCCGCAAGGCGTTGGCCGACTTATATGGCAAATACTGTGATTATTTGATATCAGTGACTGAAGGTAATACTAAAGTCATGCAATGTGTTGATCTTTTTATAAGAGAATATGATGAAGATGGCATTCCCCGCAATGTCGGATTTCCCAGGCGGTTCGAAATGCGTCTGGAAGATGCTGCCAGTTTGAAAAGGGTTGTGAATGCTATATGTCGACGTTGTGATGTTAAATTTCATGAAAGCAGGGCAGTTTGCCTGGTTTATATGGATTATCATGTTAAGAAAATCACCAGGTTTTTCTTGCCGCCGGCGACCAGTCATCCAGTAGCGAGAAAGATGTTCACCTGTGAATATCTTAATGGAAACACTGCAGAGTGTCTCTGGGAATACATTCAGGATACTGTTCTTGAAACTGGAGAAATAGGTAATCGTGTTTCACCGATTGTTTGTATCATACAGGGCAGTATGATGGGAAAATCCAGGCTGATCAAGCAATTAGCTGAGACTCACACATATACCGCGTTAGTGTGCATGGGAGAGAGATTTACCAAGGATATCAAGGATTATCCGCAGTCCCGGTTCAGCAGGTTCGATTGTTTTGTCAATAATCGGGGTAAAGAGACAAAAAACATACTTCTTTTCTTGGCGTGCCTATTGACAGCAACCACAGACGGGATACTGGAAGGAACATATAAGTCCCCCAAAGCGTTTTGGAATTACCAGGAGCTAGATTCTGGTGAGGAGTTTGAGAGGAAAGTTTGCGCCCTATACAGCTGGGAAAAAGAAGAAGGGGATCTATGGCGGTCCATCACCGACCAGGAAATTTACACCCCGTTTAAGGATTTGTGGGACAGGTATTGTAATGCTCTGAGGGGTGTAGGGCAGGCTTCGGAGACGTTTATCGTGGCAATTGATGGAGGACTTCAGCTATTGCATAGAACATCATTTAAAGGCATTTCTTTCTTTAATCGTCTTGTTGCAGCATCAAGATACGTAGTGGATAGAGGACTATGGCCTGGTTTGTGTGTCATTATTGCGGATACTTCGTGCGAGCTGATTCATTTTTGGCCACCGTGGGAGAGTGCCGATTCAATGATGATTCTTCCTGAACCTAAAGTATACCTGTGGTACATGATAAATACCTTTGATGTCAATGTGCGGAAGGGGGATCATTTCGCAAATAAGCTTGATTTCAGCCAGGCCCCGAACGAATCATATTACTGTGGATTCGGTCGTCCCGGCTGGGTAAATTATTACAAGCAGTCTCAGGAGAGAGGGTTTATGGCAGATGGGCCGAGTGTGATTGCTTTTAAAAAGTTGAAAAAAGCTGTCAGCGATGATAGTATACTGAAGCATAGTGCCTTCGACTATAAATCCATGCAGCTTATCTATCTGATGATTATATATGCTCCTTTGATGAATCTCGATTTCAAGCAGGCAGGGGCCCTGGTGGATTCTGGAATGGCTATTATTACATCTGTATCGATTGAACGAAATGAAGTGCGAGCCAGTTATCCAAGTGATCCAATTATGGTATTGGCGGCGCATAGAATTATGCGGGAGAGACCAAGCGTGTTGAAAGACATTAATAAGCTGTTGACAGATATTACTGCATTCCCCGAAGACGAAGGAAAGTTTATGGCGAGGTGGATGCTTCTTGACACGCTTAAAGTGGCAGGATTAGTAGAGAGCGACCAGATCAACTATTGCAAAGTGTACCGTCTCTTCGAGGGACTCCAGAAAACGTATCGTGCAGTGTGCAGTGTAGAGGAGAACGACCTGACAAAAATTGAGTTGATGAATGAGCGGATCCATTTGAATCACTGGATGCGTTCAGATGGAGAACCCCACATACAGGTGATAGTGAATGGATTCCAGAGAGGATGTGGGTTTTTGTGCGAGAATACGCGGAAAGCGATTGACCTGATAATTCCTGTGCATCTGGAGAGCAAAAAGGTTGATTTGAAGGAGGTGGAGATGTTTGAGAATGGAAATTTTAAGAGTTGGAGTCGTTCGGAGATGCAGAAAGTGATGGATGCATTTACAGTGATTGTGGTTCAAGTTAGGAATAACCGAAACTATGAGGACAAGAGATATGTAAATGCACATAAAGCTATGAAAGAGGAGGCGAGGGAAATGTTCGGGGAAAAGGACAAGTCCTTTATTAGCGTCTATATGCAACTGGGCCCGATATTGCCTAAGGGATACACAGAGAAGCCGAATTGTGAATTGTGCGAAGATAGCAGTAGTACTCATATCATGTACAACGTTCGATACACGGCCGAAGCAGAGTGGCCGAGTGAGCTGGTTGAGATTTTGGGGTGGCAGATAGATAGAAACATTGAGAATAGTGAGATGTTCCAAAGTCAGACTCTACAAACAGCTTTTAGGGAGGCGGCAGAGATTGACAAGAAGTGGATTAAGAAAATGGCCAGGAGAGCAGAGCAAATAGAGAGGACCGAAAGAGGGGAGAGTGTGAGTGAGATTGAGGATGATGGCAAGGGAATTAGTGAGGAAGAAAAATAATCAAGAGTGAGGGGGTGGGTGAGGATGAATAAATGAGTGATAGTAGTGACAGAGGAAGTGAGAATGAGACGTGAAATAGTATATTGGTATATATGATTCATTGGCTTTATACTGCTACAGTACTTAGATGATCAGTCAGATTGGAACCGGATTATAAGTTCTATTACAATTATAGAAGAATAGAAAGCAGGCAGAGCTACCTTCTGCTATGGCATCTCAGATTTCAGATATACGTGACTCTAAGCTACCTAAAATTATGCGAAGCAGAACCAACGAACCAACATTTACCGGAAGAGGCTGCCGGAGGAATGGGGAGACGCGACTGGAAGACCGTGAATATTGCTGAAATCAGGATTCAACTAAGACAACCTATATATCTCGCCAAACAACTTCAACCTCTTCTACTCGGCGAACTTCTTTCATATTTTCTTGTAGGATATAATTATACTTAGAACGCAGGTGTGATGAAGACAGAAAACTGGCCCTGAGATGAATTTGAGCCAATTATGGCATAGCGAGAACAGATAGTGAGCTGAAAAGAGCATCAGTGTTGTTGCATTTGCTACACTGATGCTGAAGCGCACGCTTGAAGCTGCTGGGGCCTTTCAAGTGGGTCGCATATGCAGCCGCACCCGCCCCGCATATTGTGGCAATTAATCAGCAAGCTTGATATAGTGAAAAGTGAACCTGGAATTATTCTATTTTTCAACTTAACATAACATTATATTGGGAATCCACGCAACGGCCATGGTATACGCGACGGAAAATGATAGGAACACTTGTTCTTTTTACATGAAAATAGGTGCCTGTAGGCACGGTGATAAATGTTCGAGGCATCACCCAGTGCCTCGATACTCTCAGACTATAATGTGTGCAAACATGTTTGATATGCCTTCGAGCCTGAATGCCCGGCAGAAGGAGGAACGTCTCAACGCCTTTTACGAAGACTTTTTCTGCGAAGCTGCGAAGTTTGGGGTGATTGAAAAAGTGATCATATGCGAGAACGTTTGTGATCATTTAATAGGCAACGTTTATGCCAAGTTTAGATATGAACAGGACGCTCAGGCGTGCGCAGACAACTTCAAAAACCGGTGGTATGACGGACGGCCCGTGCGGTGTGATCTGTGCCCTGTTGGCGACTTCCGAGAAGCTTGCTGCAGGCAGCACGATACTAACGAATGTGATCGTAAGGGGAACTGTAATTTTATCCATGCTCGCATTCCTGATCCTGCTCTGGTGAAAGAGCTGGATCTATCGCAAAAGAAGTTTTGGGCATCAAACAAAAAGCACCATGGAGATGGCGAAAGGCGGAGGAGGTAAAAACAAGGGTGGAGAGTTGAGGCGAAGAGAAGTGGTTCAAACAAAATAAGTGTATTATATTTATTAGCATGTCGGCGTCAGGGGAACGCAGATTGTGCGACGCAAGTGCTTAACCTCACTATGGAATTAGTGGAGCTAGGCTGAACTTCAACTAACATAATTAAAACTATCCGAGAATATTTAAATTGGCCTCCAGCGGCCCCCTTCCCGGGGAGAGTTGGTTCTGCTTCGCAGAAGTGAATCGTGCATAAGGACTGTTGTACATAGGGGATTATTGACAGGCCTGAAGATCATATTGTCACACATAACTTCACACATTGTGTCTAGTAGTTAAGTATAACCACGTACTTTAAGTCTCTACTACACTACTCTCTCTCTTCACTCTCCTGGTGGTGCATCCCTGACCAACCAGCTGTGTAGCACGGGCTTATAGAACCTGACGAGAAAAAAGCTTCTATCCCCTGAAAGTTAATACAGTAAATACTAAGCGTTATACATGTACATATATATATATAGATAGATTTGACCACAATCTAGCCAAGCTTAACTTAACCTAGTCCTTCTTTCATCATGTCCCACTTCCGCAGATTAGAGTGTGTTGCGATTCATCATCTAAAATTTCTAGATTACATAACATTATTCAACACACTAACATCACCACAATATTCGCCTCCAAAGCTCCTCTACTTTTCAATTCATAACCTCTTGTATTAATTCATTAACTCGGTCCTTCACCATGGCTGATAGATACTCTTTCTCTCTCACTACATTTTCGCCAAAGTAAGTCAATTATCATTCAATGCCGTCATGATTCAAGTTCTCTAACCAGTGGCAAATTGGTGCAAATCGAATACGCTCTTCAAGCTGTCAATGCTGGCGTAACGTCGCTCGGAATCAAAGCGTCAAACGGAATTGTGCTGGCAACGGAGCGCAAGTCATCATCACACTTGATAAGCTCGGACTCTCTGTCAAAAATCGGGCTGATAACTCCCGATATCGGAATGGTGTACAGCGGAATGGGCCCAGACTTTCGAGTGCTGTTAGATAAAGCCCGAAAGCTGTCACACGTGGAATATAAGCGAATATACAACGAATATCCTCCTACCCGGATCCTTGTCCATGAGATTGCCTCGACCGTGCAGAAGGCGACTCAGAGTGGAGGTGTGCGGCCTTACGGTGTGAGTCTGTTGGTCGCGGGTTACGATGAGAGCCACGGGTATGGGCTGTATCAAATCGATCCGTCGGGCTCGTATTTCCCCTGGAAAGCCACTGCTATTGGCAAGGGCAACACCTCGGCCAAGACGTTTCTCGAGAAGCGATGGAGTGAGGAGCTGGAGTTGGAAGACGCTATTCACATTGCGCTTCTGACCTTGAAGGAGTCCATTGAGGGCGAAATGAACGGCGACACTGTGGAAATCGCTGTTATTGGGCCTCCTAATGACGCTCTGCTTGGATTTGAGGGCCAGGAGGGCGTCAGTGGTCCGAGATTCAGGAAACTTAGCTCCCAGGAGATTGAAGACAGGTTAGATGCGTTGTAAAAGTTGCATTAGTAGCAAAAAATAGAGTCTGCAAAATGCGCCTCCGGCGGGGTCACTCCGTGGAGGTTGGCTGCGCTTCGCGCAAAATCGAGTAAAGCTGTTCTCTTTCTGCGAAGCAGAACCAGTCCCTCCCGGTAGGGCCTCCCCGGAGGGACCTCGCCGGAGGCGAGCTCAGAGTCATTTCAAGATTTTCATTAAATATATACAAATAAGATCTTCATTATTTGAAAGGAGCTTTGATAGGGTCAATGACTGCTCCTTGACTGATAAGTATCTTGGGCTTGGTCAGTTTCTGGTGCGTGTCGCGCGTAGACCATTCTTCACCAATGGGCATTCGGAGAGACTGTTCATACTGATCCCGGTTCTCGAATGGAAATGGGACCGCACTAGCAGTGTACCGACCAGCTTTTTTGTTGATTTTTTCGTTAACGATGACATTCTTCAGTTTGGCATCCTTTCGCTTGTCGGCCTGAATACCCTTGACCTTTTTGATCAGTTTAGTTCGGGTCTTGGTGCCATTTCCTGCCCAAGATCCCCAGCCAGGAAGACTAACGTCAACTTCGCGGTCACCTTCTTCAGCAATTCTCTGTTTCTTTTCCTGCTGGAATTCGTCAACAACATCGTCGCCGGCAAAAGCTCGCTTGACCAGGTCTTGTTGTTTGAAGATAACTGTTTTTTTCCCTTCTTGCTCTGCTTCTTCAGACGGTTGGGTGACGATATCCAAAGTCTGATCCATGTCAATCAGCACATCTGGTCCGCTAGAAGTTTTGCTTTGTTTCTGACTTCGCAACTTTTCCTGACTTTTAGATGCTGCATTGCTGTCCTTTCCAAGAACAGCCACTGACGACTTTCCTTTATGAGTTTTGTTTTCCACAGCAAGCCACGGGTTCTCAGTCTCGTCGTCGTTTTCCACTTCACTAGCCTTGGTCTGTTTCTTGGTGGTTTTACCAACTCGCACGACTTCGATGGTTTCGGTCTCTCCGTGACGGCCGCCTCTTGGGCCTCGATCAGACTTTGTCAAACGGCCTGTCAATGAAAATTCTTCGTCTTCTTCTTCCTGCTCCTGCCTGGCTTTTGCCATAGCCTCTCTTGCCTCCTCTTCGGCTTCTTTTGCTCCAGGCGCAAACACTCTGCGCCCGTCGTTGATATTCACCTTGGCCCCAGAAACCACGCTTTCGTCTTCCTCATAATCGTCATAGCTGTCCAAATCTCGCTCGTTTGCTTTCTTTTCCCTTTCCTGAGCATCGCGCATGAACTTCATGTTCAGCAGACCCTTCCCTAGACTGCTTCTTAACAATTCATTGTCGTCAGCCGTATCAGCATTATCAGACGCATCGTCCTCACTCTGCTCTTGGCCAACTTCGCTCTTTCCCAGGATCTTTTGCCGTAAACTGTCACCCCTTTGCAGCATTTCCTCCATTTCAGCTCGGGTCGCCTGGTCCTTGGTGAACCCATGCTCAACCATTCTCTTGGCCCATTTGCTAGTGCTCTTATGCTTCAAACTCATTCTCTCCTTGGCTCTTTCCGCCTCATGGTCATTTCCATCCTCGTCATCTCCCTCTTCTCCTTCAACTAGCTGTCGCAGTCGTTCCCGCTCTTTTTTATGCACTTTGCGATAACTCTTGGACTTAATCTTCTTGATCCTTCTGGCCTTTTGCTCCTCCCTGAACATCAGCTCTCGCATGAGTCGCAGCTCGTTTCTTCGCTTTTTGACTTCCTCTATCGACAGCTTGCTCGGCGCAAGCTCCTCAAATGTTGACAACGTCTTTTCGTCAGCGAGGGACGACTTGACCAGAATGTCGTCGACTTTCTTCTCCAGGTCAGTGCTAGGAGCCAGCGGGGTCGTAGTTTTCTGTTTCATTACGGGAGCATTGGGATTAATAGGGAACTGTAAGTGGTCTGCTTCTCGGATCTTTTTCACCGTCTGCTCCCATTTTGTAACTTCCTCTCTCGTTAACTCATAGGCTGCTTTTCGGTCGTGTCGTTGCTGAATTCTCTTGCCAAGAGGCACGGCCAACGCTTTAGGCGTATGTTCCCGGCCCTTTTTGTCTTTTAGCAAGGTCAATGATTCGCTTTCTGGTAGGCCACCCGTCAAATCACTAAGCGTGATTTTGGCGCCGCCACTGCTCGCAATACCAAATTCTCCCTCGGGAAGATTTGTCGCTTCCAGTCGGCGAGCCTTTTTCAAAGCTTTGTCTTCAGAAGTATCGGCAGCAATCATTCGTCGAAGTTTCGACAGTTTATCCTCGTCGATCTCATCGTCATCACTAGCAATGGATAGATCGTCTTCCTCAGAATCTTCTTCTTCAGAATCTTCTTCCTCAGAATCATCTGACTCGCCACTCTCTATGCCACTGCTCTCATCCTCATCATCCAGGTCCAAACCACCTCCCCTCTCTTTCTCGTCCAAATCCCACACGGCAGACAGAGGAAGAAATTCACTTTCGTCTACGCTGGCCACACTCGAATCGTCACTGTCAACTTCTCTGTCCTGCTTGGACACAGGTAGGTCGTCATCGTCGTCGGACCCCATAGCCTCGTCACTGTCTATATCCTCGTCATCTTCTTCTCTTACAATATTGGAGGTATAGTTTGGCTTCTCATCGTCGCTATCCTCTGAAAGTTCTATTCGATTCTCCTCCTTGCCCGAGTCGTTTTCGTCGGCTATGTCAAACGCATTCAGCGCTCTGCCCCTGATCACCGATCTATTCGACCTCTTAACCGGTTTTCTCGCCATGGTGTTTCTAACGCTTACTCTGAACCTTGAATTTTTTAAATCTTTTTATATTTTTTGATTTTTTTCATTCTCAATGCAGATCAGTGCACGGCTGTGTCAGATGCCAGATGTTGATATTAGGGTTGATGCAGAGTGGGCAGGCGAACTGGGAACAGCTACTGGCTTCGGTCGTAGAAGAGAGTGTTTTTCTAGACGAATGGCAGTCTTATGATCATTCATGACCGTCTAAGTTTGCCTCCGGCGGCCCCTCCAGGGGCGGTTGGTTCCGCTTCGCGGAAATACGCTCTTAAACCGTTGTACGCATCCTCTGTCTGTAGTGAAACATTCGTATCAACTGAGTTCATCTATCTAATAGCTAGCTATCGTCATCCCGCGAAGCGGGACCACCCTCCGCGGGAGAGGTCCTGCCGAAGGCGAGAATAGATCACTTCAGCAGCCTCAGCCTGATTCCGTTCTCCACCAACACAGTGGCCAGATATATCATAAGTGCGTTGGAGGTAGACACAAGGGCAAGATCAGCTGCAGTGGGGCCCAGATACTGTGTCAAAAAAGACTTGGCTTTCTCCCACAGACCGAGTCCACCAATCACGGCGTGGAAAGCTCCGTCTGCAAGGTAAACCTCGAGAGTCTTTTTGCCTAGACAGGTCAGACCGTACAAGACGGGTCCAGGCAAATAGGGCAGTATCAGACGAGCAGCAGCGTACTTGGTGATTCCATATCCTGTAGAGAACAGAGCGAAACTCGGCGTCCACCAGATTTTCGAAAGAGGAGTCACCTTGGGGAGAAGGTTGCCGAGCAAAACTCCGCTGGCTGAAACCACAGTCCCAATTGCCGCCTGCTCGACAGCACTGTACGAAGCAAAGTTGTTCACAAAGTACGAGCCTGCGTACATAGTCACTGCAGTGGTTAGTGCGCCTAGGAGGCCCTCGGGGTCGTACTCCGGTCGATACAGAGTGTTGCTTCCCAAGACAGCCCTATCGATCTTGGATTGAGTAGTACCGGCAGGGTTTGCCAACGGATCTTTGGGGTCGTCAGCCCCCAGAACAGTCAGAGCGGTCCACAGCGCAGTGGCGGTAATAGGGAACCCGGGAGTGTGACCAAACGAGTTTACAATGAGGGAGCTCAGACCCATTCGCTGCAGAACTCCGACATATCTCGGCTTATATTGGTGAGAACGCACCATTCCCAACCCATTGTAGGCCAAACCCAGACCAATCAGCTCCACGCCCCTGTTCAAGGGCATGGGCGACATCCCAGACAGGAAAGCGAACGTTGGGAACAACGTGTCGGCATAAGTGATGTATTTCTCGCCTAGCTCAGCGTGTCTGAACCAATCTACACTAGAAAGGTTCACAGTGAGCATCTCGAGAACATTGATGCCTCGAACGAGGTCTCGGGCCCCGTCACGCATCTTAATACTGGATAAACAAGGTTCAACAATTAAGAAAGACGGTCTTCTGCACTGGCTGTAATCTCAGCCTCCTAATTGCAAGGGGTCGTGTCGTCTCTTTCTTCCAATATATATATCCAGGGTCGGATTGCCTGTGTCACGTGCGACGTAAATGTCACATTCGAGATATGCAACGGACTCTTTCTGTGAACCTTTCTGCGAAGCAGAACCAAGGCCTCCCCGGAGGCATGTCGACGTAGCCTCCGGCGGCCCCTGCCGGGGAGGCACTGGTTCTGCTTCGCAGAAATCTCGTGGTAACTCTCCTACTGAGCCTCTGTAGCCATATAGTTACCACATGTATCGTATTAGTTACCCTCAAACTCCTCTCAGGGCAGGAAATATCGTGAGATTAGGTAACTACGTACAGTACGAACAGAGACAAGTGCGGTGAAGCCGGGATTCAACCACGCAGAAAGAATGTGAGTGAAAAAAACAAATCAGGTACCGAAAACTAGGTCAGAATTGGAAACATAGCACCCAATTGTCATGACCCCCGCCGTAATGCCTCACTTAACCCTATCACTTTTAACTAAAAATTAGACTGCAACCTTTGCAGAGATAGCGTTACCCCTACCCTTATCTGCCCCTGTTTCTTGCGTCAGCCAGGTACACAGTCAGACCTGGAAGAAGATAAAACGTGGATGCTCTCTACACAATGCCCCGAGGTAGTTTTTAGTTCTCTTTTACTACAGGGCGAGATGAAAAGCGGGGGAAATATTGCTCGTTTCTTCGACAATGGCTGTAGAACGACACTTTGTAGACTATGGCATCAGCACTTCTAACATGACACACCGAACGTTACTTGTCCTATTGGCTAGGCCCGAAACAAGCCATTCCTGTTGTCATGGTAAAAGCACTTATATAAAGCCACCAAACGTCATTCGTATGGATTACGTTAACGTCACACACATGTCCGCAGTATGTCGTCACGTACTATTAATATCTTTGTTATAGCATGTCTAACGGCACAAAACAAGAGGCAGTGTCTAGCTTACAAAACAGCAGTAACATCTGACTAATTTTGCACCAATTGCATGTCTATAGTTAACAGTCGCTTTCTGCGAAGCAGAACCAACCTCCACGGAGTGGCCCAGCCGGAGGCGACAACCCCATAGCCACTGTGTCCGCCCGACATTACCATCTCCAAATATAACTTTTTTTTCATTTCGGAACAATTTACGTACTTACAGCCTCTTACCCTCCTGTTGAGATCGGCGATGCCGACGCGTTTACTTTGGGATTTTCCAAATATATTCCACACCACACTTTAAAGTGGACTTCGGATCTTTCTTGGAAAGTAAAGCTTAAATATCCAACCGAGTGGTGACAGATATAGCCGGGCAGTTCACTTGTTTGTCCTATACGAGATTTTGTCTTCAGGTAGCTGATGCCGTCATTTCCTCCTCCAGACAACGGTCACGGTATGTAAGATTCGTTGAGTGAGACGTTTATATTTACAGTTGTTTACTCGTAACGCTAAGCTTTGAATATACCATAAAGCGCAGGACAAGTTCTAACAAGGTGGGTCATCCCGACGAGCTACGCCGTATAACCCGTACCGGACTACTTCTTCGCCCAATCCGCAGGAAGAGGAGAATCCTTTCACAACACCTAATCCATCGGCTGCTCACCCTCAGTTCAATTACTCCACTGATGATCCGTACGCGACCCAGAATCATCATGGAACTGCTACTACTCCAAGACCAGCAGACCCGTTCTCCCCCCCGCACAACGGACCGGGCTATCCGGTGACGTCTGAGTCAGAGAACGGTCATGACGCGTTCAGGACCCCTGCCCCGAGCACGTTGGGTAATGCTGCTGCTCAAGGATACCCGGTCTTTTCATCAGGTTCTGAGCCGGTTCCTCATAGTGTCCACCCTGCTGGGGGGCCCTACGACCCCAATGCACCTCCTCCGCCTCCACCTCCACCTCCCACAGCAGCGCAGAGATCAGGTTTGGCATATCCCGTGTCTGCATCGTCTGAAAATCAACGGTTTCACACTCCTCCAGCTGCCAATGATCTGGGAGGCAGTGGATTCCCAGCCTACGAACCGTATAGAGGGGCAACCCAAAATAATCCTGCAGCAGGCAATAACGATGTGTACTACGGCGAGGATCACGAATACTACGAACCTCAGGGTTATGCGGCAGGTGGCAGGCCGTACGGCTATCCAGATGAACCTCCGCTTCAGCATCAGAATCAGCAATATGACCAAACGCCCCTCTTCCCCGATAATGACAACTTAGAATCATACCCACTGCAGCAGTACCAAACTACTGCGCCACGTCAGCATGCCCTAGCTATGGACGGTGGTGCGTACGATGACGACTTCGTTGATAGTGCCGATGAGGCCGACGACTTCAAACCCTTCCCGATAGCGGGTGACCAGTACCCGCTCAACACCTTTGAGGACGTTAGCGATGACACAACCTATTCTCCTGACGATGACGAGCCGCGTCCTACACTGCCGCCGTTTACCGGACCGCCTCAGGACCCGCAGCCTGTGGATGAAGATGGCGAAGAACAGCCCATCCAACCACCGCCATTTGTAGACGTAGACGAGCCGCTGCAACCCCCCGAGGAAGGCATGCAGCCGCGAAGAGTGAAAACAATGCGAAGAGTGCGTCTGTACCGAGGTAACCTGGTCCTTGACTGCCCCGTGTCCACCAGACTCATTTCCCAGCTCGGCAACGAAAAGCCAGAGCGTGAGCTGAACTACATGAGGTACTCGGCTGCCACGTGTGACCCGAGCCTTTTCCTTCAAAACGAGTTTACCCTCCGTCAAAAGTGCTATCGCCAGCCTCGAGAAACGGAGATCTTCATCTGCGTCACTCTGTACAACGAAGACGACATTCTGTTGGGCCGAACTTTGCAAGGGATCTTCAGAAACATCAAGCATCTTGTCAATCGAACGCGGTCACGGACATGGGGGAAAGACGCCTGGCGTAGAGTCGTAGTGTGCGTGGTGGCAGACGGACGAGACAAGATCAACCCGAGAGCACTGGCTCTGCTGGCCGCGTTGGGCGTCTTCCAAGAAGGGTTCGCCAAAAACATTGTCAATGACAAACCCGTGGCCGCTCACATCTACGAATACACTACCAAAGTCGGTATTTCGCATATTGAGAAAACGGTCAAACTCACTACCGAAAAGACCATCCCGGTGCAGATGGTGTTTTGTCTCAAGGAACACAACCAGCGGAAAATCAACTCGCACAGGTGGTTTTTCCAGGCCTTTGCTCCCATTCTGCGTCCCAATGTTTGTGTATTATTGGACGCTGGAACCCAGCCGAGCCACGACTCTATCTACCACCTTTGGAAGTCATTTGATATGCACCCCAACGTGGGTGGTGCGTGCGGTGAAATCAAGGCTGGACTGGGCCCAGGCTGGCAGAAACTGCTAAATCCTTTAGTGGCTGCCCAAAACTTCGAATATAAGATGTCCAACATTCTGGACAAACCTCTGGAGAGTGTGTTTGGTTTCATCAGCGTGCTTCCCGGTGCCTTTTCTGCATACCGCTACAATGCTCTACAGAATGATTTCAACGGCACAGGACCATTGGAGAAATACTTCAAGGGAGAGACGCTTCACGAGCGAGGCGCCGGTATCTTCACGGCCAACATGTACCTCGCAGAGGATCGTGTGCTATGTTTTGAGCTGGTTGCCAAGCGCCACGCCAATTGGGTCCTGAAGTACGTGAAAAGTGCCAGTGCAGAAACCGACGTTCCTGACCACCTATCAGAGTTGGTGATGCAGCGACGAAGATGGCTTAACGGATCCTTTTTCGCTGCCATCTACGCTCAGGCGCATATTTTGAGCATCTGGACTTCGGGCCACTCTGTGCTCCGAAAGATCATGCTCCATATTGAGTTTTTCTACCAGTTTATCTCAATGCTGTTTTCATGGTTCGCCATTGGCAACTTCTTCTTGGTGTTTCGCATTTTGACCAATTCGCTAGGAGATTCTGCTCTGGGTTTTGCCCCCGGCAAGGTTCTTTCTGTCATTCTTCTCTACGTCTACTGTGCATGCATTTTGACTATTTTTGTCCTGTCTTTTGGAAATCGTCCGACCGGCACGCGCATTTTTTACATTCTCATGGTAGCATTTTTCGCTGTTCTTATGGGCTACCTGATATTTGCTACGATATATATATCGATCAAGTCAGTGCAGTTCGCCCTGTGCATCAACGATGGGTTTAAAGTGAGTCTGGTATTTAGCAACACAACTTTCCGAGATCTGGTGGTGTCGCTGCTGTCTACCTATGCGCTGTACTTTGTGTCGTCTTTCTTGTCTTTCGAACCCTGGCACATGTTTACCAGCTTTTTGCAGTACTTGCTGATATCTCCAGCATATATCAATGTGCTGAACGTGTACGCGTTTTGCAATCTCCACGACATCTCATGGGGTACCAAGGGAGACCTGGAGCTGCGAACTGATTTGGGTGTGGCCAAAACCGACACGGGCACTGGTCACTTGGAGGTTGACGTCCCTACCGGTTTCAATGAGATTGATAAACTTTATATGAACCAAATCGTGACACTGTCTGAGCCTGCTGAAGTTATCCAAAAGCCACCAGCAAAAGACGATATGCAAAGGGACTATTACGCCCTGTTTCGTTCGTCAGTGGTTTTGATCTGGGTCTTCACAAACATAGCCCTCATTGCCGTAGTGCTCAATGTTGCTGGAGCAACTGTGGTCAATAACAGCCCGACGACTACAACTCAAACCAATTCTAAGCTGGTCGAGCTGGCTGCTGATTTCCAAAAGCGGGCCGATCCTTCGCAGTGTGGTTCTCTCGGCTCCTCAGGAGGTCTGGGTAGTCAGATATATTTGTCAGTTGTTCTTTGGGCAGTCGCGGCTCTCTCAGCGTTTCGATTTTTAGGCACATGTGCCTATTTGATTGGAAGAGTCTTTGGCCGCTAGGCGAAAGCGACCATTTTTTAACTCAAATTTTATAGATAGCCAGCATTGCATTAATATAATTGCCTACATTTCAGATGCCTCCGGCAGCCCCTCCTGGGCAGGGTTGGTTCTGCTTCGCAGAAAGCTCGAAGCTCGTCGTCAGTATTAATTAGATGTTAGTTAAAGAGTTACCCCACACTGCGCATATCTGAAATTTCCATTAGTTCGTTAGGACTGCAGCTCATATTAGGACCGCATCTCACATTTCAACATGAAAGCAGTTATACAGAGAGTGAAAAGTGCTTCAGTTACAGTCGACAATAAAATTGTGTCTTCGTACGTATTAGTATGCTCACAATTGACTCGGTGTTGCGCTCTCTAACCAGAATTGGACGCGGATTATTAGTTCTCGTTGGCGTAGGAACCGAAGACACGGACCAAGATGTAGATAAAGTAGCACAGAGAATACTGAAATTACGGCTGTGGCCAAACAGCGAGAACCAGCAGTGGAAGCAGAACGTAGTGGATATGAACGGTGAAGTTATTTGTGTGTCGCAGTTCACACTGTTCGGCAACATCAAAAAGGGTGCGAAGCCCGACTTCCACAATGCTGCAAAGGGGCCGGTTGCCCAAGAACTGTATAATAAGGTATTAGAGAGGGTGAAAGCCGGTCTGCCAAGAGGAGAGGTTGGAGATGGTGTGTTTGGGGCCATGATGGACGTTGCATTGGTGAATGATGGGCCTGTCACTATAGAGTACGATACGAAGAAAGATTGAAAGACTAATAGAGACTGCAAGAATTAAAAAACGAAAGAATGAATGGTAGAATGATAGAATGATAGAAGGATTTGGTGTAATGATAGAAGGAAAGTTTTCTCTGTATAGACGTCATGGCATTAATGTATATATACAATTTTGACTCGCTTCGGGCGGTTCTAGCACGTAACGGTGTACATTTTCGCGGTTCCGCGAAGCGGAATCAAACCCTCGCCGGGGAGGGGCCGCCGGAGGCATGTGGAAACATGTTAGCAACTAAGCAGCCTGTGGAGGAGCTCCAGATTCTCGAATCTTCTTCGTCAAAGCTAGTTAGAAATCCTGCTTTCATGCGTATCTTTTGTTAGTCGGTTCAACACACCATCTTCAACGGCCCGCAGGTTTGAAACCTTCCCGTTAACCACAGTCTCCAGATCTATGAGATTCTTGTTTAGAGTGCTAACCTTGTTGTCAAAGAACTTGATAGCATCTTTTGACGACTTGTTAGATGTTTTCAGAGTACCAAAGGAGAACAGACTCTGTTTCAACAAGTCCCAACTTGGCTTCACAGAGAGATCAGAGTCGCTTCTGACTGAGCAATACCGGCCTGCTCTTAACCTACCTTCTCAACGTAGTATCCTGTTCCTACATCCACCATGAACTTTTCAACATCACTGACTTTGCCTGGTACGTAGAGCGAGGACGTCAAGGGCACGAGCATTTCCTTGTCCAGGTTTTTTTCATTGGACACTTGGTCTACTGTGTCAGAGCATTCCTTGAATTTCAATTGGGCTTGCCGCAGTTTCTGGAAAGATTGTGTCAAATGCTCAACTTCTTGTTCGAGTTGTTGTTTGACGTCTGCCAACTGATTTATGCTCAATGACGACAGTTCCACTTGTCAGATCAGCTCAATGACTACTCATATATATATTCATATTATTTGTACTAATTATAATATCTTGCATACCTGTTGTTTGTTTCGGTTCTGACATTATATCTTGTTCTTAAATCTAAGGTTTGGAGATGTCGAGATAACTTTATAGTCAAAATGTACGTTGTGATGGGTTAATTTTTACTTTTAACTGATTCACATCCCCACCGTTCTATAGCTGTTTTTCGACGTGGGCTACGTGCTGGATCACGAACGCTAGTTATGCACCAATGGACCAGGATAGGGCCAATGCAATATTGAAAGGAGTGCAGACTCTAAAAGCCAATGCTGCTGGGAAAGAAAAGGAGCCTCTTACTGCTCCCAGGAAAGACTTTACCGAAGGTGATCTCAGTCGGTTCAGCTATGGGCCCACTTCTGAGACCTCCTCCTCGTCTTCGCAAACGAGAGTGGTGGCGTCGTCAACCGCTGCCGTGGGGGCCTCCTCTCAAGCTGTGAGCTCATCATCATCAGCTGAGACGCATCAAGTCAAGCCCTCGTCTTCTAATTCTCTTAGAGACGCACGTCAGCCCATTGCTGTACCACCGGCCAATTTACCTTCTGCTTCTTCTTCCTCAAAGCCACAGGATGACAGTAGCAGACCTGCTCGAAGACCAATTGGGCTCAACGCTCTTGTGGTAAGCCCGCGACAAAAGGGAAACCCTCTACTCCAACACATTCGCAATGTACCGTGGGAATATGGCGAGATCAATGCTGACTATGTAACTGGAGCTACCAGCTGCGTGCTGTTTCTGAGTCTCAAGTACCACCGCCTCCACCCAGAGTATATCTACACGCGGATAAAGAAACTGGGCAGAGATTTCGACCTGCGTATCATCTTGGTGGTTGTAGACGTGGAGAATCACACCGAGAGTATGAGGGAACTGTCAAAGACATCAATGTACAACGACTGTACGGTCGTGGCCTGTTGGAGCGCCCAAGAAGCTGCCAATTATCTCTCTCAGCTCAAGCTCATGGAAACTTCATCCCCAGCCATGATTCAGGGAATCGCAAAGGAAGACTACAACGGTCAGCTAATTGAGGTCATGGGGAAGATAAGAGGCGTCAACAAGAACGATGCTATCAGTCTTGTGACGAATTTTGGAAGTTTGAAGAATGCAGTATTAGAAGGGGGAGAAAACATAGAAATGATTCCTGGTTGGGGTGAGACTAAAGCTAAAAGGTTCAAAGCTGCTGTCACTGAGCCTTTTTTGTTCAACAAGAAGTACGATGCAGATTAGGAGGGACTTCTATGCTGTAGAGCATCTTTAGTTGGATCGCTGTGCATAATGTGTACATTCATGGCATTACAAAACGTTATGTCTATATAAGTGACTCGCGGTATTGAATTCTGGGGTATTCTGCGAGTAGAATCAAACCGTCTCCGGGAGAGGCACCCCCCTGAGGCATGGGGAAACAAATCGCAGCTCATATAGTGAGGTTCGGGGAAGAATTCGTGTGCTGGCTCTTCTTGTCGGAAGTGAAATATCCAAATCCAAGTTTAAAGGGACTCCGGCTTCGTCGAATAGAATCTCTCGATGCGGAACGATCTGGACTAACAGCCGAACGCAGGAACTCTCGCTTCATGTAAAACGGTATATCTGGCAGTGACCCGTCGTCTCCTCCTGTGCTGCCTTGAGAATAGTACTTTGGAGGCTGATCTGACGCCAGGGCTTCTTTAAACACTTGGCGAGTCGAATCAAGCTCGCGTCGAGCCTTTCGTTTCTCTCGTTTCTGGCTGAGTCTCACCACTATTACAGGGACTGGCGAGTGCTGCAGACAGTACTTGGACACAGAGCCTGGCAGGAGTCCTCGGAAGCTTTGTACAGATTTACCCCGTGTGCCCACTATGAGTACCGACGGTTCGTATATCTCGATCATCCGCTGGATCATAGTTTGAACTTTGCCTAGAGCGAATTCTAGTATCAGTGATATCTTCTTCTCCTTTTGGTTCTTATGCTCAATTCGTTCCATGAACCGATGGGCCTCCTCTCTATATACATGTTCGGGACTACCACTGATTTTATCGGTGGGGTCTATAGCCCGAAGGCATACTACTTCGTCATTATCCTCGACGAGCTCGTCGAATAGCCATCCCATGGCTGCGGCTGAGTATTGACTGTCATCAGCACCGCATAGGAAAGTTCGGCTCAATCGCTGGAACTTGTAGTCCTGGTGGGTTGATCTCAGAGTTAGGGTGAAGTCAGTTGCCTCTTTGTTATCAAACGTGTCGAATGCTACTCTGCTTGAAAAGGATGCTCGTGACGGTGACCGAGACCGACGCCGTCCTCGTTTAGCGAGTTCTCCATCAGATGCACTTCTAGCAATGGAGGCTGTTTGGGGCACTTCAAGGTTCTTTTCAGGAGTGTCCTGCTGGCTGACTGATATGCTACTGTCCATTTTTTTTCCTTAGATCTATGGCAGCAGTTTAGAATGTGGCTTTAGAGTAACTAATATATATCTTTTTTCCCGGGTAGGGAAGTTGTTCAGTACAATTTTTCTTGTCGTTGTGGCCCAAGCGTACAGTAGTGACACAGGGCATTCGTTCGAAACGAACCTGAGATCAGTCTTCCGGTGTGAATAAACCCCTCAATCTCAATCTTCTTCCTTTTATGTATTCACACAGCGGGGTCAAGATTTGGGTCTGCAGGATGCGCAAATTATACTTTTATAAAAGTGTGGGGATCTCAACCGTCAAACGGCTCAAGCAAGCAGTTCTAAAATGTTACAAAAAACTGTCCAAAACTATATATATCTGTTCCAGGTCTTACAGTCGAAGATTGGGGCAATCCTCCTACCAAGTTTTCTCTCCAAAACACACTACAGACCTTTCAACTTTAATAATATAAAAGGCCAAGAACCTACTTGTTCGATCCAGGAAGTGATAAGATCATGTCGGGTAACCACCTCACAGTGTCACCTCTCGCTAAGTTATCCGTGAACGTCTACTAGGTGTGTTATCTACCACCCTCTGCAGAACACCGCCGCCAAGGGTTTGGGGAGTGGGGCTGAAAAGCCCTTCGCGGGGTCTCAGAGTTATCTCGTATAACACATTTATACTTGCATGGTGAAGAGAAGAGAGAAGAGGAAATGTGCAGATTCCTGATATTCAAGGGTGAGTGAAGTTAACAAATTGTAATTCACGGAGTATTACAGTGTATAATCACATAAAGAAGTTTCTAACCAAGGCACTGAGCCCATTGTATTGTCGCATTTGCTGACTCGTCCAGCTCATTCCATTATAAAGTGAGTCAAAAACAAAAGACTCCTGCGAAACAGAATCAACCCTCCCCGGGAGGGGTTGCCGGAGGGCATGTGGAGATGTGTGAGCTAACCAGCCAATCGTTTGACAGTCGTCTGAGACTAGATATGAGGTATGCAGTTCATTTTAGCTAAGATTTACATTACGTCCAGCTAACAAGACGACCGATCAATGGAGATGGATTTGGAGTCGGGTATTATCCTTTGGATCCTGATCTCGACGGTGAAGAAGGTCCGTGCGTCTTTTGCGCCATCACACCGGCGTGGAATAACCAGAACTTGGCACGCCTGGCGTCAAAGACCAAGAGCAAGCTCGTGTTTGGCCACGTGAGAGCGTCGACGGCAGGAGTGCTCTCAGAGACGAATTGTCATCCGTTTGTGTATCACAGCCTGATGTTTATGCACAATGGTAACATTTCAGGTTTTGCCGACATCAAACTGCGCTTGGCTCAGCATATTAGTCAATGCTACTTCATTTACGTGCAAGGCGGCACAGACTCTGAGTGGGCGTTTGCCTTGTTTCTCGACTGTCTGGAGAAGCTGGGCCAGGATCCTGCATCACGTACTGGGAATTTCCCTACTCATGTTCTGCGACAAGCGCTTGCACAGACTATAAGCTACATAAACGAGTGGACCAAAGAAGTACATGCTGAGAATCAGAAACTGCAAAACCTGCACCATCCTGGTGGCACCCCGACTGTTGCCCCTGAGCCCAGCTTACTCAACATCGCGATCACCGACGGAAACTCAGTCATTGTGTCTCGATACGTGTCTTCACGAACCGAGGAGGCGGCCTCATTATACTACTCGAGTGGAACCAAGTTTTTTGAGTACAGTCCAGGGCAATACCGCATGGAGCGAAGGAACAAAGGGCAGGACATCATCATGGTGGCTTCTGAGCCACTTACGTTTGAACGAAACGACTGGATTGCTATTCCTACAAACACTATTCTGAGTATCAAGAAGCAGACTGTACTGTTACACCCAGTGGTGGACGAGTACTACGACAAAGACCCCGCGCATCCGCGAAGCAGCGTGTTTGCTGAAAGCAAGGGCCTGGTCAGCCCCATGGTGGTCAGCCGTACCGAAGCTGGGGTTCCTCCGCTCGAGCGAGAAGGCCGCAGGCGTGAAGCGGTGCAGCAGGGTGCTTGAACTAACTAATGCGTGCGTACTTTAAGGGGAGAAGAAGGCCCTCTTCCCCCAGAGCAGGGCAACTCTCTCTCCGTGAATCCTTTTTAACTTATTATCCACATGCCTCCGGCGGCTCCTCCCGGACAGGGTTGGTTCTGCTTGGCAGAAACTGATTCCTAATCGCTGATTGCTGATTTGTCTCATGTTAAAAATCTGTATATAATCGGTCAAACCACATACTACATAACCGGGGGGCTACTCATCCAGCTACGGGACTTTTTAATCTGAAAAAGAGCTATATAACATGTTAATCTGTCAGCTGTAATCGAGAACACCTTTCTGCGAATAGCTCGGTAAAGCTTTGAATCCTAGATTGGAGATTTCAACTTCTTATTAACAGTTACGTTACTCTAGCTTATATGCTTCAGCGTCTCTGCGAAGCAGAGCTACTGGGTCTGGGGCTGGCCCCAGCAGCATACAGCAGCATAAATTATTGCAAGTTATACGTTATTTAGATTATCTGTCGCTGATATGGCGGTGAGAAACAGAGTGGTAGTAGTGAGGCTGAAATGCATTGTTGTGTTCCTAATCATCGATCAAGAGGCACATCGTCGTATTTTACATTCTTCTTGCTTGTGTGTATGGATCTGTACTGCTAAATAGCGTAAACGAGTGGCCCCTACTTCATGGAGACCATTCTGCTGCACACATAAACTTTGAGGCAGTCCCATCTCCAATTGTAGGAAACTTTCCTCCCCTCCCTCTCATTGTTAGAAAAAGATGGACGACGCCCCCCCCACCAGGGCCGATCGGCGAAACCTCGTATAGCCTGCATGATCTCAACGGCTCTAAAAGCAGCCTGCAGTTTGCTCTGTGCTCGTGTTGTCGTATTTGTTTTACGTGTGCTTCCCCCATTAGGCAAATGACCTGCGGGAACCGGATTACTTCCCTGGGCCCTTTTAATATGTGTTGCAAATCGCGTTCGTTCCCCTTTTTCATTACCTTTATATAAAACAGTCCGTCGGAGGATCATGACATTTTGATAGATCTTTGAGTTTATGCTTTGAGTTGTATATTACGCTTTTGTTAACTCGATGGAACTCCTTGGATCTGACGGATCTCGGGATAGAGTCCCTGCTCCTCCCTCGGTTTCGGAAGCTGAGTACCAACATCAGTCGGAGACGCAGGGACAAATGAATAATGGATACAATGGATCTCAGGAGAGTTTGGTTCTGGACACACTACAAGAGTCTGAGAAAGTTTACATAAACGTGAGAGACTTGACTGTGCGAGTAGACAGGCGGCTGTCGCTGCTCAAGAAGTTGTTACCGAGTAAAAAGAAGGAAGAAAGTCCTCCATCAGGTGACACAGAACCATCGTCTGATGTTGCTGCTCATAACGGCGAAGGCAGCGACCGTGAGAAGAGCGTAGGACTACCACAGGTCTCACAGTCTGACGGACCAAGGGAGTTTATTCTAAACAACATCTCTCTCGACGTGCCAGCAGGCCGACTCATGGCCATAATAGGCGGATCGGGGTCTGGCAAAACATCGCTCCTCAACATGCTCTCGCGAAGAATGTCAGCCAGCAGCCTGCAAGTCACGGGACAAGTACTGTTCAATGGCCATAATAGCATCGACCACGTCAAACACGCCTACGTGTTGCAGCAGGATATCCTGCAGCCTAACCTCACATGTAGAGAGACGCTGGCTTACGCGGCTGAGCTACGGCTGCCGAAGTCCATGTCCAAGCCACAAAGGCTGGCTAAAGTAGAGGAAGTCATTCTCGAGCTAGGGCTGAAGGAATGCGCCGACACCCGAGTAGGAGACTCGGATCACAAGGGCCTTTCGGGCGGAGAGAAGCGTCGGCTGAGCATTGGTATCCAGCTGATAGGAGACCCGTCTGTGCTGTTTCTGGACGAACCTACCACGGGTCTGGACGCAAATTCGGCGTTCCTGCTGGTTAAGACATGTCACAACTTGGCTGCTAGAGGCAGGACGCTTATTATGAGTGTCCACCAGCCTCGTTCTGATATCTTTTTCCTGTTTGACGAGATCGCGATTCTCACAGGCGGCCAGGCTGTCTACGCCGGTCCAGTGGACCATGTAGTACCGTACTTCACAGACTTGGGCTATCCGTTCCCTAAACACGTTAACCCGGCCGATTACCTGATTGACTTGTCTGCCGTGGACCCGCGAAGTGACGAAAAGGAAAAACTGTCCAAAGAACGAGTGGACGGCCTGGTGGGGGCCTGGAAGACACACCAAGCATTTGGTCTTCCCATGAGCCCGCAAGAGCAGCGGCCTAATATGAAATCTGTCGTAGACGCACGAGCCCCGTGGCCACGTGAGGTCTTCAGTCTCGCAAAACGTTCGCTCGTGGTCACATATCGAGACCCCATGGGCATTCTGGGGCTCGTGGTAGAATCGGTTTTGATGGGTCTTCTTGTGGGGTTGATTTTCTTCAAGTCCAGCGACGGCGGTTCGCAGGCTGGTATCCGAACCCAGCAGGGACTCATATACATCACCTGTTCGATGCAAGGCTATTTAATCCTCGTCTTCGAGACATATCGGCTGTGTCGCTCAGATATGCAGATATTTGACAGGGAGTACAACGAAGGCGTTGTATCAGTTTCTGGATTTTTGATTTCGCGGCGATTGGCCAAGTGTTTGACAGAGGATTTGTTTGTTCCTTTGATTTTCTCGGTATGTTGTACAGCACGGAAACCTACTTTTTGCTCTTATCTAACAAGGTCTTGGTATACTTTCTCGGTGATCTGAGAACAGACGGTGGGTCACGGCACTTTTGGATCTACTTTGCCGTCAATCTGATGACTCAGTACAACGCTGTGACCTACGCGACGCTTGCAACTAGTTTGTTCCGTGACTTTACCAATGCAGCCCTCATCGGAAATCTGGGCTTCACACTTCAGAGCATGGCGTGCGGATATTTTGTAAACGCCACTCAGATGCCGGTTTACGTTAGATGGACGAAGTATATCGCCTACGTGTACTATGCGTTTGGAGCCCTTATCTCGAATCAGTTCTCCGATAATAATGGCAATTGTCCTTATCCTTCTGGTTCACCCCAGTGTGTCAGCTATACAGGTTACTACGTCTTGGATACTCTGGGATTCAAGGAACACTGGATAGCAGTGCCAATTGTCATCATGCTGGCCTTTTCGGTCGGCTTTTATTTAATTGCATTCTTTTTGCTCAAATATTTCAAGGTGTCAGTGTCCATGGCAAAGTCCTACAAGCCTAGCGAAAAAGATCTTCGTCTTGAGAATTCTGCTGAATCGGGCCCCAATGACATTTTGATAAACATTGACATTGAGAATCTCAAGCTCTCCGTTCGACATCGCAATATTTTGGGTATCAAAGGTAAAGAGATCTCCATCTTAAATGGAGTGTCTGCAAATTTTGTGCCAGGATCAATTAATACGATCTTGGGCCCTAGTGGGTCTGGCAAGAGTTCTTTACTAAGCTTCATCGCCGATAGATTGAACTCTTCAGCATATCAGAAATATTCTTCCTCCGGGTCGGTGTACTTGAACAAAGTTATACCATCTCAGAAAATTTACAGAACTCTATGTTCGTATGTTGCTCAGGACGATGAAGGGCTCTTGCCTTCGCTGACTGTCCGGGAGACTCTCTATTACGCTGCATATCTTCGGCTTCCCAAAACTTTGACAAAAGGTCAAAAGAAAGCTCGCGCAGATGAAGTCATTCTCAAAATGGGACTGAAGTACTGTGCTGATACCCTGATAGGAGGAGAATTTGTCAAAGGAATCAGTGGAGGAGAGAAGCGACGAGTATCTATAAGTATTCAATTACTTAATGATCCAAAGGTACTACTTCTAGACGAACCTACCTCTGGTTTGGACAGTTTTACCGCAGGCTCTATTCTGGAGGTTCTAACGGCCCTGGCTGAAGAAGGACGAACCATTATTTGCTCAATCCATCAACCTCGAAGTGACCTATTTTCGAAATTCGGAAACGTCCTGCTACTTGCTAAAGGTGGAAGGGTCGCATACAATGGAAGTGCAGCCAACATGCTCGAGTATTTCGAAGAATTGGGTCGCCCGTGTCCTCCCTTGACTAATCCAGCTGACCATGTGCTTGATGTAGTTTCTGTGAACCTTCAAAATGATGAACAGGAAGCGCAGTCACGGGTCATTGTAAATCAGCTTTTAGAAGCGTGGGAGAATAGAGAAAAGGAACAGCAGGTCCTTGAGCCCACCTCATCCTCACTGGTTACTGAATTCAATGGATTTGTACGAGAGCGGGCAAGCTTCCTTCTCGCATACCCGATACTGCTGCAAAGGTTTGTTGTGAATTTCTCAAGAAGTCCGCATCTGATCGTGGCACGTATCATGCAGGTAGTGGGTATCGGCATTATCTTTGCTCTGTACTTTGCTCCACTTCATAATACTTACATTGGCTTAACAAACCGGCTAGGTTTGGTTCAAGAAATTACCGCTCTTTATTTCGTGGGGATGCTGAACAATATGGCCATCTATCCCAATGATAGGGCTGTATTTTACAGAGAGTATGATGATGACGCATATGGGGTTTCACCTTTCTTTTTGGTCTATTTGACTCTGGAAGTGCCTTTTGAGATATTCACTTGTCTCATTTTTTCTGTTTTTATGGTAATTATTCCCGGCCTTCCAAGGAATCCGCAGATGTACTTTGCCTGTGCATACTGCGCGTTTGCTACTGTAAATTGTGGAGAGTCGATTGGTATTATCTTTAATACCTTTTTTCTCCACGAGGGGTTTGCTGTCAACATCATCTCGGTGGTGTTGTCGGTTGGTGCCGTCATGGCTGGAATTCTCTCTTTGCATATGCCGGCTTTTTTCAAGGCAATTAACTGGTTGAGTCCACTCAAGTATGCTGCCTCTATATTGATCAATCTTGCATTGAAGGATGTGAGTTTTGTTTGCGATGTCGATGCTCTTGACTCAAACGGAAACTGTCCGTATCAATATGGATGGATGGCGTTAGAAACATACGGTTTGACTGCAAATATTGTCCCTCTTTTTGGTGGTCTGACTGCTTGTATTGTTATTTACAGACTGATTGCCTTCGTTGTGCTAAAAGTTGATCGGCTGAAGCTTGGGGTTAGCTCCTTGAGATCAAAAAACAAATAGAGCACTAAACTATCAATGAAAACTTTTGCATACTTTGTTGGTTTTTAAACTTTCTTGAGCCATCACGTAGCGAACCACACTATGGAAAATTCATTATTGTCTATGGGCGTGCATTATAATCTATACTCTATTCATTTCATCTCAAACTGTTCGCCTCGGCAAGAGACAGCCGTAAAGCATATTCGAGTTCTTCTTCTTCTGAAAGGTTCGAACCATTAGGAACTTGAATCTGAGTCGAAGAGGATTCATATAATTCATCTGAAGAGTCAGCGCCAGGAGCAGCTTCCTGTAGGGACAATTGTAGAGCTCGCTTGAGTTCGTCGTCATCATCATCTTCTTCTTCACCACCCTCCACACTATGATTCCCTGATTCCGCTTGTGCGGTCTCTTGACTTAACATCATGGCATATGCTAACTGATCTTCTTCAGATAGCCCATCAGCAACATGTCGACGGCTGTTTTCGCGAGCCTCTACAAGTTCTTCATCTTCTTCCATGTTCATCAACTCGAGATCAGTTCGGATCTCTTCCTCAATCTCGTCCTTTGTGGTACCAACAGGGCTACCAGTTCCGCCGCTTAAAAAGGCCGGCCGCTTGTGTTTCTTTACTCCCTTCTTCTTCACAGTCGACCGGTTTAAATCGGCACCAAGATCAAAATACTGAACAGCAGACCCTACAACAATAACTCCGTGCGGGTTCCCAGGGTCCGCATCTATTTCCAGATGAGTTGTTGGAAGAAATCCCAGAGCATTTGTTTCGGGATTTCGTAGATTAAGAGCCTTTTTTGAAAACCGAGATGAAACAACTCTCAGAAAATCTCCAGATAGCAGGTCATACGCAACTGTAATTCCGTTGTATGATCCTACGAGCAAAACAACAGCATTCAAAGCAATTGAAGTGATGCTAGGAACATTGAGAATAGCGCTATTGCCACTGACTCCAACTTGAAAGGGACTGTCAAAGATTCGCAAGGGCTTGATTTGATTAGTTGATTGGTGGTCTGGGGCTCCCTGTAAGAGCCACACGTAGACAGAATTCGAGTCCGTTGCACAAGCTAGGTACTTACACCCGTCCCCAGGGAGGCCTTTGGCGCTGGGGAACGTGGTCTTGTCCATCGCAAAGGCTATGATATTACCTGGGTTTGGCACACTCATGTCAAATTCGTTTGACCAACGCTTGTCAAGGTCATCAGGTGAGCCGAAATGACATCTAAAGACCCGAGATCCGTTGGCAAATACCATATTCTTTGAGGCAAAATCCACTTCTGCAAAAACCTTGGCTTCGTGATTGATTTTAAACGGTAACTTTTCCTGATGAACAAACGCACTGCCTTCGCTCGTCTTCAAGAAAATATTCCCCAGTGCGTCTACTGCAACGACAGTGTCTTTGGAGTCGCAAAAAACATGGGTAATGGGGCTACCTTCGCTCACAAGGAAATCCGCATCCACCGCCCCTTTTCCCAAGTTCCAGAAAAATACATGGCCGTCCTCACCTCCGCTGATTCCAGCCAGTTTCTTTGTGGCTCTCGGCGATTCTGCCTGATTGATCCACACCGAGGTGACTTTGCCATCATGAAACCCTTCCATTTTGACATGATCTCTCAGCCTAGTCTCGTGGGAAAACAATGTAGCGGCGAGACTGCCGGATTTGAAGCCATAAATCAGGCCAAACCGGGATCCGTCTATCGCACAGACCTCGTTTGTCATCTGCTGAAACTTGTTTGTGTATATTCTCTGCTTTGCGACTTTACCCTTGGTAGGATCTGATACTACTCCAATTCCCAGATCTGTCGAGAACAAGGTGATTCTAGAGGCAGAAAAGTCACTGAATAGGTGCGAAATACCCATGATAGTACCGTTAAACGAGATGTTCGTCAGGTGGCCCTTTCGCCATGCTCTCAGGTAGTCGAGTCGCGTAATCAGCTCAGTCCTCCATTTGAGACTTGGTGAAACTCGGTTAAACTGCAGCAAGTTGAACTGCCGCTGGAAAGAGCCTCTCCACGAAGCATCGTTGGTCAGCACATCGTGCCAGTTCTTGCAAACAAGAGATGCAGAGTCCAGGCCCTCTGGGCTCAAGTTAGACAAGATCTCTATGAGAACCTCGGTCGGAAGAGATGCGGCATCGATCTGAGGGGGGGTGAGCGAGCCCGTCTCTAATAGGCTTTCGCTTTGGTCGTTGTCATCGAGTGAGCCATGTTGGGAATTGAAGCTGTTGCTATCACTGATGTTGCTGGCTTGTGGTGAATGTTCTGTTGATTCTTGATAGGACAGGTTCGATTCTTTAGGGCACATAAAACACACACAGCAAAGTAGGGGTGGGAAAGCGATAGACTTACTGCAAACGGGTTGGAAGCAATAGGTCAGGTTTTCCAGAGTAGGTTAGGATGGTGTTTTAAATAACACGCGTATTGTAGTACAAACAAGTGATTTGTAAAGGCAATTAGTTTTCAGATCAAAAATGACGTTGTTTGCAGACCTTAATCCAAAATGCGGCAACGGCATTAACTTAGATGACTGTGAGTCGCGCGTCTCCCGGGTCACACTAACCCAAAGTCCGGATCAGCGTCGAAAGGAAGAGAAGTGTGGAACTGGTTAACATGGAGACCACAGGGTGGCTATTTGAGTCTACTTCTTTCGCAGAGTCTTCGTTTAGTTGTCTCAACAGTGGGTGAAAATGAGAAGAAATGGCTTCAATTCCTGTTCTACCATACAGTTAGAAACGTTCTTATGTGGGGTCTGTATAGTACCTCTATGTGTATTTAACGAATAAGAGCCAAAGGTAGTAAGGAGGAATAGAGCTTTAAACCCTTTGTTACCCACAAAACCAGAGCCCAATGTGCCTCATGTCAGCATTGATAGTATCGATTGCCCCTAGATTCATAGACTTTGTACTCAAAGAAGAGTTGAACTTACATACCTATTACCGCTGTTGCTTCACTAGGTAACAAATAAGGTGAGTCTAAACTGCGTTGTGTATAGCCACACTGAATATACAGGCGAGCTTTAGTTTTTCAACTTCAACGCATTAAGTAACCTGAAAGCATATCTATCCAAGATGTCATTTGTTCGTCAAATGATGCCAGGCTCATTAGCATCACTGCGTTCTGTGAAGCTTAGGGCCGCCTTGTCAATGCGTCAATTCCACGCTACTTCTAGTGCCCAGGCGGATAGCATAGATCCAATCACTCTCGATAAAAGCCATCTCGTGAGAGTACGGACTCCAGGACGAATGATGTCTGATCCCATTGATCCCAAGAAAAAGTTAGGCATGGCTCCTATATACACAGCTCTGATGGGCTCACAAGTTGCGTACACAAAGAAGTTCACAGTCGGACTGTTAGGCCTGGGATCGTACATTGTATACTTGTTTAATGGAGCCAGCGGAATGGAGCTCGGAGCGACTTTGTACTCGATAATCCCCATATTAGCACCCATTCCGATAGTGAATCATTTCACCAAGCCTTATGTCACGCGGATTTTTCGACTCTATGACAAAGAAGGAGCCCAAACATACGAAAGCATCACTAAAGACGAGACATTGGTGGTAGAACAGATAGGTAGGTTTGGCAACCGTCACTATGCAACTGCCATCAAGGTGCAAGATATCAGACTGGCCCACGGACGTCTAGGGTGGGTCAATTGGGTATGCAAAGACAGCGCATCTGGAGAGATAATAAACCTGTATGTGGCTGATAATATAGGTGGTCTGAGGATGGACCGAATATGGGGGATAATCGAGAAGAACAGCGGTGTAGATAACGGCCGGGGATTTCTAGATGAGAGTGATGCAAAGAGTGAAAGCAAGGAATGAATCCGTTATTAAAAGGAGTAGAAACGGGTATATCGAGTTTTTTTGACAGTGGTTTGGAAGTCTTAAGAGAGTGAAGAGAACAAAATGAAGCCTCTTTATTATCGAAAGGGACACCAAATGCGCGACTTTTCTAGATGAGGACTTCGAAGAAATGAACGAACATGAATAGAGTCCGTGCTCACTCGTACGATTTATGCTTTCTGGACGAGGGCTTGAAGAAGTGAAGTGAACAAAACCATTCTGACTTGTATACGATATACTCTTCGTAGACGAGGAACTTGAAAGTGAACAAAAACGAATGAAGCCGCGTGCCCACTTCCATCTAAGGTATTATTGAATCAGCACCAGACACCTGCTCTCAAGGACCCCACCTTTCGACGCCCACGAGGTCTTTTGTATATATGTACTATTTTATTCTAGTTCCACGCTCTGCCATGCTGTCAAGGCCATGCCAACGAGCTAATTTCTTTATGTATATATATACAAGTGCGACTTGTTATACATTTGTATACTATAATTTCATCCTAATTCCACGCTTTGCCATGCTACCATGGCCATACTACCGAAGCTGGGTTCTTTTTATGCATACATATACAAGTACAACTTGTTATACACACGTATACTATAATTTTATTCTAATTCCACGCTTCGCCATGAATATGCTGCCAGCAAAGAGTGCCGCTGAATACAGTATTAATATCATCAATGCATAAGGAAGACTCACGTCCAGAGTCTGGATACTGAGGTTGACCAGCCCCGTCCCAACGTTGGCCAGGAGAAATATAGCCAAACCGTTGATGTTGATGGCTTCCAGGGATGCAGGGACTTTGAACGCGTACCCCAGCTGGTCGGAGAAAAATAGGGACTCCACTAGAATAAATAGTGCCAGATAGGCGGTATTGTAAGAGACCACCCACAGCATATAAGGGAGATTAGCCAGTCGACGCGACGGGGTCAACCAGTGGCTCACTACATAGAGCAAAAAACTGTAGACAGAACTCGATGCTAGCAGAAGTATCGCAACACGAAGCCGCGTATCGTGTGATTCGACTGCTTTGACGTCACTTTTGTGTAGGGGAAAAAGATACGACCTGAAAGTCGCTCTGCTGGGAAGTGCGTAGAAGCCTGTAGCTTTCCCACTTAAAAATATGGCCAAATAGCCTATGAAGGAGAAAATGCCTTCCTTGTTGGCCGAAACCATGTCACTTCGCGGGGCAGTAAGAACGTAAGCCCCAAGCCAAGTTTGGTCCAGCAGTGTCTCGTAGACCACTGCTATCGCCAGACCAACCAACCCAACTGGCATCCAGCGGGGAACGAAATCCACCATGGCCACAAAGGGCGGCAGGAGGCCCAAGGTCATGAAAAAGTTCCAGTGCACACCGTATTCGCTCACGTGCTCTTGATAATCCAGCTGCTTCACCAAAAGAAGCCGGACAGTACCGAGAAACAAAACAGGCAGAGCCTGTCTCAGCGAAGCCATAACGGCGCTGATTCTCGGCGTGTGCTTTCCCTCAAACGCATCCACCAGCGTTCTGCGCGAAGACACCAGACCCATTGAAAACACAAATGAACCCACACCCAGGTCCATCATCGAGGTGCCCCAGGTCTCGACTTTGGCGAACCTTCTCGGGAAAATGTGGAAATCGACCGCCAGAATCGCCAGGCAGGTGATTACCATCATCCCACCCCGGTAGACGGTCAAGTATGATTTTCGAGGCAGATACTCTACGAGATCCATGTCACCCGACGAACGGTTTGAAGACTTTTGGCCTGAGCTCTTTTGGCCCGTTTTGATCTCTTTAAGTCCACGGGCCTCTCTGCCAAACAGCATGAGCAGCACCGCAGGACTCACTATGAGAAGATTGAGCATCCCCGGACCATTGGCGTAGATGGTAATAGACACTAGCAGTCCGAGCCAATTGAGGCAGTAATCGGCCACGAGGGCATTCACGCTATACTGATCCTTAAAGTAGAACCAGCGTGACTGCAGACTCGACCATGCAAAGTAGCACGAGATGGCCACTACCGTCACTATGTATATTTCAGAAATAGGTCCGCCTGTCAGATCGCTAACGAACTCCTCATGTCGTTGTTTATACGTTTGCTCCGACATGGCGGGGGCCGTATATGCGTGCGGAGGCTACTGGAGAGGAATAGCGAGCAATGAAAGAAAAAGAGCCAAAGATACGCGTGGGATAGCCTTAAACTCACTATTTACAGTCAGTCCAACGCGAAAGGCTGTTTGCAAAAATGTATGTAATTGAATTTCGGTGATGATTTTGAAGAAATGTGGGGCTGCGACTGCCGGGGGGGAGATCTACGCTCGCGCTTCGCTGAAGCTCGAAGGAAGAGGAAAGGCATGCAAAAAATTAGCTTTTACGGTTCTATCTTGGTTCGAAAAGCATCCGGATTGTCGGAGCATCCTGGAGGGGCAGGATTCAGGCGTGCGACCCTTCAATGGTTCGCAGAAAGAACCAGAACAGAAACACCGCGCCATGTAGCATTCTGGGACATTCAGTCTCTGCTTCGCAGAACCAACCCTCCCCGGGAGGGGCCGCCGGAGGCATGTGGAGATGCTTCGAGCAAAAGAATCAAAACAGAAACACCGGGTCGTGCAGCTTTGAGACCACTTGAGGCTTTTCGTGACCTGCAACAGCAACTGCTTTTCGCATGGCGCTCACCATTGGAGGTGGGCCGCAGATGAGAAGCTTAGTGTCAGGCCCAGAGGAAGGCAAGTGTTTTAAAATGATCTCGGGAGTGACAAACCCGGTGCTTCCGGTCCAGTTGGGCGGTGGCTCGTTCAGAACATAGTGGACTTTGAAGTTCGGGTACTTGAGGGCGATTTCGTCGATTTCGTCCTTGAGCAAAATGTCCTCGACAGCTACGTTGGCGAAGACCAGGCTGATCTCGGTCAGATCCTCAGCGTTCTTCACGATAGCACCTATGACCTGAAGCATTGGCGTAATGCCAGTACCGCCAGCTATCATCCCCAGCTTCCTGACCATGTTGGGAGCGTAAAGAAAGTTTCCCTTGGGCCCTTGGATGTTCACCGTCTGGTGCGGCGGCAAAAGAGCCATCATTCGCGAGATGGTGCCCTCAGGGTAGCTCTTGATCAAAAGCTCGAAGTATCCTTCGTCGTCGCTCGACGATATCGGCGTGTACGATCTGATGATTTTCCTGCCTTCGATGTTGACGACTACGGAGATGTGTTGGCCCACAGGCAGGTCTAGAGTATCAGTTACGCGGGGGAGTGCAAACCGGTAGCTTGTTAGTGGACCACATGGGAGGCACATACTGTTTTTGATTCTGTCTACTGTTCATTCTGTCTCACGCACATTGCAGTATTATGATTCACGGGAGTCTTTGTGAGCAGTTCAAACTCTCGGGTTTCGTCGGGAAACAAGATCTGTTTCTTTCCTTTGTTAGCATCTGTGAAGAAACAGGAAAACAGAGATACTCGTTTTCCATCCCAGAACCAGACGTACTTCCGCGGTATATCTTGAACGACACCAGGACTATGGTGAAAAGAACTCCATATCCAATATGCTGCGGCAACATGATCGCGAGTCCGACCAACAGAAGGCCTGCAGGTATGTATATCCCATGCAGAGGGGTAGACAGCATCTCCTCTGCTGTGTACTTTGCCATTGGAACTGTGGGCAAGCAACAACTGCGTGTTGGTTAAAAAGCCAAGATTGAAAAAAAACCGCAGCCGACGCGATATTGGAAAGATCGGCTATGCATCACATCGCTGCACAATTCAACCAAAACGCTGCTGGGGCCAGCCCCAGACCCCGCGGCTCTGCTTCGCAGAGATGTCCGACCAAGTCGAGAAGCGATTTGGCTGTTGCATAAATAGGGAGAATTAGTACTGGCTGTATAGTACGTAGTTGTCCTTTCTGCGAAGCAGAACCACCCCTGCCCGGGAGGGGCCGCCGGAGGCATGGCCAAACAGGAGATAATTTGACCCGCCATGATCTCATAGGTTACCCTCCAGTCAACCCCAGATGGCATCTCGCAGGCAGAGAGGTCAAGTTAGAGCTCTGACTGAAGGCGAAGGGATTTGATTTGAACCGAGCGGTGGCGCGAGTCAGAGGTGTGTGGTCGAGGTGCTGGAGAAGTTGGAGGGGTTTAGAGAGGGCGGAGATTGGTGGGAGGCGGGTTTTTGCGGAAGCCCAGAAAGGAATCAGTCGGTAGTGGCTCATTAAAGTCTGCTTACTGAACATGGGGATTGATTGAACTTGCTGGAAGGCGGGAGATGTCGGAACGCGGGCAGACGGTTCAGGAGAGACTTGACTTCTATGATCATACTAACCAGAGAAAGTGTTCTATTTAGCGAAAACTGCGACCGAGCTTTGGCACTCTTACAGATCTCAGTTGTTTGTTATCTTGAAAATCTTGTGATACGCAGGGAAATATCGCACAGATTGTACCTAAAGTGGAGATAGCTACTCACAGTATCTTCTTGTCTACATTCTATACACACAAACACACTCAGTCTTCATCTGCCCATCGTGACTCCTCCTTCGGAATTTGAGCACAGCGGGGATCCAGAGGTGATCCGGGCCAACAAGCGAACTATCGACCAATTAGCTTTAGAATCATCGGATTTGGAGACCGCGGACGGGTCTAAACGGGTGAGAACATCAATGACCATTGCATCGAATGGCAAGTCGTCCGAACCGTCGTCGTCAGCGACGGTGGCGGATAAGGTGGCCGGCGAGTATTGCGGACACAGCAAGAAGGAGGTCACGAGACTTATCATCCAGACCCTCTTTGATCTCGGGTTCGACTCTGTAGCGAAGAGCCTCGAGACTGAGTCGGGCTGCGCGATCGAGTCGCTGGAGGTCGGGGAGTTCCGCCAGGCTATCCTGGACGGGAATTGGGACGTGGCTGAGGGGCTTCTGTCTTCCGTAGAGCTTCAGTCCTCGGCCAGCATGGATCACATAAAGTTTCTCATACGCAGACAGCAGTACCTGGAGCTGCTGGAGCAAGGGAACAACAAGCAGGCACTGACGTTTTTACGCGGGAAACTCGTGGTTCTCGAGGGAGACAAGGAAGAGCTGCATAATCTAACCAACTTGCTGATGTACACAGTGGACGAAATTCGTGCTGCCACAAAGTGGGACGGGGTCCAGGGGAGCTCACGGAGCGACCTGCTGACAACCTTGCAAGGGTATATGTCGCCGACGGTTGTGATTCCTCCGCACCGATTGGCCACGCTGCTGGACCAGGCACGCCGTGCTCAGATATCCAAGACCAACTACTGGCTCGAAGACCAGGCGTTTTCGCTCTACAAGGACTTTGCCGACGACCCGTCGACGTTCCCTACTGTCACCACACAGATCCTCAAAGAGCATGACGACGAGGTGTGGTACCTCGACTTCTCGCACAACGGCAACTATCTAGCATCTTCCTCAGCAGACCGCACCGTCATCATCTGGGACGTCAACAACGACTTTTCAGTCAAGTCGCGCCTGCGCGGGCATGAAAAGGGCGTTGTCCTGGTCAATTGGGCGCCCGATGACTCGATGGTGTTGTCGGCGAGCCAGGACAACCTCGCTATAGTGTGGAACCCTTACACAGGCGAGCGGCTACGGACCATCAAGGATCACAGTGACATTGTGGGCGCCTGTGCGTGGGTGCACACCGCCAACCGGTTTATAACCGGCAGCCCCGACAAGAAGATGATAATGTGGGACATCAACGGGGATGTTATCCACAAGTGGACAGGGATACGTCCTCTGAACATGGCAATTACGCCCGATGGCACCAAATTGGTGGTACTGTGCAGCGACGACATCATCCACGTGTACAACCTTGAGACACGCGAGCAAATCACTGCCATCAAGATAGACTCGAGTCTCACATCGGTGACGATTTCCAAAGACTCTCGATACGCTCTGATCAACGTCAAGCCCGACGAAGTGCACTTGTGGGACCTTAACAGCTACCGACTGGTGCGCAAGTACGTGGGACAGCTCCAGAAGGAGTTCATCATCCGCTCGTGTTTTGGAGGTCTGCACGAGAACCTCATTCTATCCGGCAGCCAGGATAGCCATATTTATGTGTGGAACCGCGAAACCTGCGACCTTATCAAGACGCTTCCGGGCCACAAGGGCACCGTCAACTGCGTCAAGTGGGCGCCTACGCGTGTTGCCATGTTTGCATCTGCCAGCGATGACGGCACTGTTCGCATCTGGGAACCGCCTTCAGCTCTGGGATCCCGATGATGGCCCAATATATACTTTATATGTGTCTATATAACTATATATATCATATTTCTCATCTGGATGGTGCTGGGGCCAGCCCCAGACCCCATAGCTCTGCTTCGCAGAGTTTTAGCATGGTGGGTGAAACCGACGCAAATACGACATACAGAGCGAAGAGGATCTTTCTAAATGAATGTAACTACAAGCCTGCATACCTAAACCACCCGGGCCCCGTCAGAGGCAAAATAGTCCCTACTGACTAAATTCGTTTGTTATTTCACATAAAAAGCTCTCACCAAATGAGTTATATTGCATAAAGCTCGAAATATGGTTCTTATGTCTTCTCCAAGTGGAGGTTTTCCCAACCCCACACATAAATTAATTTGGGCTGCAGACAACTAGTTAAATGTTTAATTAATTTTCATGTTGGATATTGACATACGCGAAAAACGCGACGCGTAGCAGTTCCACACATGCTGTCGCTCAACTCGTCAGATTGCAAAGCTCGGCATGGACAATTCGTAGACGTGATTGGACGAGCGGTTCCTACGGATAACAGCTTTTTGCAGACCCCAGCAGAGGCAATTGTGGGATTGGTTGATAGCTCCACTGAGCCGAGTTATTCCATAAGATTGAGGCTCGAACAGAGACACCTCGGCCGAGAAGGAAAGGATTACGAGTTTGACGAAGGCCATGTCGTGCTTCTAATGAATGTCAAGTGTTACGTACGTTGCAAAGGTTTTGGGGAGATTGAAAATCTCTGTTACATACAAGTGTGTTTTTTGGACCAGTTTGTCTAACGAGTGCCCGGCTTCTTATACCACACTATACCTCGCTGATGAGAGCTGTGTAGTGGTGAAGCACACAGAAAGTGGAAGAATGGACATCCTTAAAAATGGCGGTAGTCACTCTGTAGCTGACTTTGAGTCGCTGCTCGCTGATTCGGAATTCTTTTCCCGTAAGAAACGAAGCGTAAAAAAACTCTCTGAACCACCAGACGAAGCTCAAGCTGACAGTGGTCGAGACTTACAATCAGTCCGGAATCGCAACAACAAAACGTCACAGCAGTATGACACCCTCCAGGAAATCATCAAAGATCACCGGAAAGCGTTAGACAAAGGCATAATGACCCCGTCTAAGTGCATGCTGGTAGAGGTCGTAAGGCTCATTGGCGATGTGCGGCAAAAGGGGTTCAAAGTAGAAGCCACCGACTACTCATCTTGCTCTTTGGAACGAGCACAGTACAATCCTCCTCACCGATTTAGGATCTTATTCTGGGACCAGGCCTCGCGGGACATGCTGCAATTGTGGGAACGCAACGACTCCGAAACTCTGCTGCTACATATTCCGTCAATATCAATAAAGAAATACCGTGACGAGTTCGAGGCAACCGTCAAAGCATTGGGGAATGAAGAGATGCGGGTCGTAGACCCCAAAGACTCCACTGCAAAACAGTTTAGGAAACGGAAAAGCAGATTGCGGGATGGGATTCTGCACGTTGAGGAGGACGACGGTTATTCTTCAGACGAAGTAGAGGAGCCTGAAGCAGCACCCAGACTTGACAAAGAACCAAAGAGAAAAAAGCCTAAAGTAGATAATGACAAGGCCCTAACTCCCAAATCAAGTCCATTAAGCAAGATCCCTCAGTTTATCTTAGGTGGTGGAGACCAAGTCAATAACACCGAAGAGCTGTCAGAAACTCAGACTGTCGAGATAGGAAAGGAAGTTCGGTGCTATTTTCGAGGAGGTACTGCAGACATTCCCTTTTGCACGCTGGAGCATCTCGACCAGCATAAAGTCGCATACACTCTAGGACAGGTTACCATGGTCACCCCTGAAATCTCTCAGCTGTGGGCCAGCGGAGAGGATGTGTATTTCCGTCTCACTCTGTGTTGCGGCAGCACGGTCAAGTTTATTCACTTTAAAGGCGAAGCAGCTCTCGTTTTCCTCGATTCTACAAAAGATCTCAACGTAATGCGGGCTAGGAAGAAGCTAGAGAGTCTGCTTGATCGATGGGTAGACCTGTGCGTGGCCAAGAGATCCACAAATGGTCATATCGAGTATCATGGATTTGGAACAAAGATACGATGAAATGCCTAGATCTCGCTTCCGGCGGGCCCGTTCTAAGGAGGGTTGTTTTCGCTTCACGACAAGAAGCACAATGTCATATAAAAGAACACCTATTGAACTATTTAAACGAGACCGTTTATTTCTGCCCACTTGCGACCGCTTAGGAATACGCCCTCTGGATCATATTTGCTTCTTAGTTCCTTGAATGTTTCCAAGTCGGTGCCCAGGAACTTGTCAAGCCTACCCTTGATACCCAACATCTGGCCATCTTTCGAACCAGCAGGCTGGAAAGAACCGATAAAGTTTTTGGCCCAGTGGGGATTACCTTCTCTCATGATATGCTCAAATTCTTTGTACCAATTGCCGATTGGACAGTCAAAACCAAACGGCCTGTACATGGTGGCGTTGATGTATAAAGTGAGATTTTGGATAGTGACGTCTTCAGTAGTTACAGCATAGGGGACTCGCGGGGTGGTGTCTAACCAGGGTCTCAGTTGGTTGCCCGGTACAGCCCCAAAGTTACTACCGTTGCTAAAGCCAAGGGGATCTAAAACTTGCGTTTCATCAGAAGCCTGCTGCTGCACAGTAGAAGGAGTAGACGTGTTTGAGATTCGTACCTCTATAGGTGCGTGTACGAAATAGTCACCTCGTTGCGCAGCAGAGTCTACCGCACGCTCAATCTCTTGTAGGACCTGGAGCCCACTAGTCAGCGGCAAAGACCACTCGTTGACAAACTGGCTGTACAAGCAGTCCATGTTGAGGGCTTCAGCACTCTTTTGCACGGCAGAAGTAGCATGACCAACACCCCCATACTGGCGGTTAAAGAGCCAGCGTTCTACCGCGGGTGTAAGTCTAGGGAGCACCTTGACCGATAAAAACAATAAAGACTCGTAGATAAATCGACCTAGCCGAGTTCCGTAGAAAGAATACCTTGGAGGGCTCAGAGACTCTTCAGTCTTATCAGCCCTCCATAAAATGCATTTTTTAGAGTACGGAAACCACCAGCACCTGCTGAACTCGGACTTAGTCCAGAATTCGGGCCACATAGCGATGAACTGATCGAACGTGACCACCTCTTGAGTAGACCTCAAGTTGAACGCAGGAACAGCTCTGAAAGTGACCCGTGTAACGATACCCAGTTTGCCTACCGACAGCACAGCAGCACGGAACAAGTCACTGTTCTTTTCAGCCGAGCATTCTACGACTTCACCAGAAGCAGTGACGAGGGTGATATCGACTACCTGCTGAGACACGAGACCGTGGTAAGCTGACGACCCGTGCGTACCCGTGGAGATGATCCCAGCAGCAGACTGCTCAGATATCGATCCTAGGTTCTGAATAGCCAGGCCGATGCGATCAAGATACTCGTTGAGCGCATAGATTCTCATCCCAGCTTCTACGGTGACGTCCGTGTAAAGTGCAGACTTGTGCGGGTTCACGGCAATAACACGGTTGAGTTTGTCAAGATTAACCATCCAGCTGTCGGTCATAGTCAGAATTGACGGCGAGTGACCCGATCCAGTCACCATGATAGTCTTCTCATTGTGTCGCGCAAGTTTGACAATTTGCACTATCTCTTCCACTGACGACGGCTGGAAGTATTTCTCCGGTCGGCATGTGAAAGTGCCAGCCCACGTCCTGTGAGCCCTGTTCGGACAGACTATATCGTTGAGCGAAAACGGGCCCCGCTCTGACGATTTTGCCATTTGTTTTTGGGTCAACAAGCGCTCAACTACAAAGAGGCCAGATATGCTTCTGAAGGCAAATTACGAAAAATAAGAAGATTCAATGATCGGCAATCAGATACGAGAACTTCCAAGGGTAGATCCGCAGGAGAAGCCGTACGTTTTAGGGTGTTGTGTAATAACGACATAACTACATGAAAAGTCTAATCAGCCTTACCCTACTAACCTGTCGGGACAGTCAAGGATCAGAATGTAGAACCGTAGAAGAATGTCAGGAAAGGATAGCTGCTGGGGCCAGCCCCAGACCACTGAGGTCCATAAATGGTATGCTATGAAACGAACTCGCGAGACCATGGTAAACTTATATAAGCAAGGAAGGTCGCCGATTATTCCCGCTCGCGAGCACTTCTGGGGACTCCGTAGCTCTGCTTCGCAGGAGTTACTTGACGGTATATCTACGGTTTGTCATCTCTGCGAAGCAGAGCTACGGCGTCTGGGGCTTGCTCTAGCAGCTGGACATCAGTGGCCCAAAAGTTAACTGAGTTCAATCAATTGTCAATCAACCGGGTGCCAAAGGTCCTTCATAGTAGCACGAATTGGCAGATTTATTCTGATACCTTGATAGTAGTGACTGTTGTAGATGAGTGTTGTAAATAGAGTAGAGAGAGCGTTTTGATTATGCGATGCCTCCGCCCCCTTCTTTACTACCACTAGATGATGATCAGAGATTACTTGACTAATCCACACTTAAAATATTTCTTTTGGATTTACTTACTTTAGACTTCTATATCCATTAACTAAAACTTGGATCTCTGGATCCTCATTCTGGCATTTCTAACTATGCATCTGTAGTAGTGAAAACACCTTCACCAATATCAGTCAACTTTTCCATACTTATTCTGATGTCTCTTTCTCCTTCGTTGATCGGAGCGCGGCCAAAAAATCTTGCTAAAACCAAAACCACTGCATTGCTTGAGTTCCCATTCGCATCAAATATCTCGACGTCAACTTGGCCCTCTTCATTCCTCGCAAATTTGACTCCAGCGATCAATCTGGCAATTTTCTGCTCGCCATCCTCATCCACAAACGGCTCGAACCCAAAATCGGTAGCATCAAGAGAAAGGGGATGCTCCTGCTCCTTTCTTTCAGTAGCAACTTTCTTTCTGGATGGACCAGCTTCAGCGTCGCCTCTACGGAGAGAAGCATTGACTACAGTGGGAAAACGAGTATCGACTTCAAATCTTGTTTCTCTTCTAGGTATCCGCAAGATTCCCAAACTTCCAGTGTAGCCTTATGCGTTTTCTTCTCGTCACGACTCGGTGCCGTGCCAAAAATTATCGCCGTAAGTACTTTGCCCTTGGATTCGGATTCGGAGATTCATTCGATAGCGTCTCCTTGAAGAGTTTTAGTCTTAGATCCCTCACGATATTTAAGCGCCTCTGAGAAGCCAGATTCAATGACTACGTGAGGCCAATCGTAACACTTGGGCCTTAGGATGAGATTTCTAAAGCTTTCCTCTTTACCCTTCTCTTTCTCATTCCCACCCTGTGGCTTGCCATAGCTGATATAGGCTGGCTCGAATGTTTTTACAGTCGAACACTTAGCACTAAACTCTTTGACTGGTATACCCATTCCTACTCTCGCATCATATACAACATCATGCAATTTTTAATAGACTCTTCATGAATCCCGGATGGAATAGTCACGATCAAGATTTCTGTGCAGCCATTGTATTCACAGAGAAATTTGCGAGATATTAATTCTCTACCATTATCAACAAATGCAAACGCTTTAGGTGCGACATCGTAGAAGTACAAATGACTTCCAGTATCGAGCTCGTTGTGGTCGACGAAGGTTTTCAAAATCATTGCCTTTAACTAAGTCCCAGCCTTTCTGGGCAAGCGCCCTTCCACCTTCAAGCCCATCTTGGTTTCAGACAAAGGTGCTGGATCGATAGCATTGGGTGGCACCGTATCATGGGCCATTTCACTTGCGGCACAGAAGTATTATGGGCCAGTTCCTCATCTTTGGGACTCCAACGAGGCGAGAAGCAGGAGCTGTCGATGATGGCAGCGATTGGCAAGCATCCTCACGGCTGATGATTTCAGCCATGATAAGTGTTTACGAGCTTAAAAATATTTGTGTAGTGAGTGACGACAAGGACCAGCTGAAAGGAACACCTTCTGCAGGTCAGGCAATGGGGACGAACAGGTATAAAACGTGTCAATAAAGATTAAGTTTTTTCAAGTGAAAGTGAGGAAATTGCAATTTGGAAATAATTTCTATTTTTTATACTATAAAGGAAGATAGGGGGTGAGTTGGACTATTTCTAATTGTATCAATGGGCTCAAGTTTACCAGTGCAGTCCCCACCACCCCGCAATAGTTACGTAGTTGGAGGGAACAACGAACGAATCTCAATCGCCAGGGAAGCTAAATGAACAGCCGTAATGTCTAATCAATAGTATCCCAGAGTCGAAATTATTTATACAATTTGACTTCCAATAGTGGATTTCAATTTCCTTGGTGCCTCGAGTGTTTATAAACGGTGACGCCTTTCTCAAGTAATGTGGACCCCTCATCTAACCCACACCTTCTGACACAGCTCTCCAGTATTGGAAGATGATTGGGTGATCAATTGTTTGTTTGTCAGAGTGCTACTTCAAGCACGCGAACCGCGGGCCCCCTCAAATTGTGGCCAGGAGCAGAATGGTTATTGAGAGTCCCTACTCGCTTCCAGCGAGGCCCTCCAGGAAATATTATCACGCTTTGCACAATTGGATGAGAAGACCTATTGTACGGTAACTCACGTAGTATGCCCGATAGCTGAGTTGCAACAAGTTGCACAACACTCGATTGTGATTGTTATTCAATTCTGACTCTACGTAGGCCAAACGCAGAAAGAACACGGGCAAAACGTTGATCTAAGTACAATTTGTAATTTTGGACTTGACCGACAAGCTGAAATGTGGATGGCCAGAGCTCTCACTGGAGCTCTCACTGGTTTTCGTGTTTCCATATAAAGTGGCTCGTAGCGACAGGTCAGCTTCCCATATTAGTAGCATGCAAGGGGGTATTGCAGATATGCACATATTGTGCGTAATCTCCCGTTGAGTGAGGCTGAATACACCTTTTTATCCGTTGTTGAGTGGCAGATACGGAGATTCTGCATGTGACTTGATCGAAGAAGATACGCCGAGATCAGTCGAGTTGCTGGGACCAGCCCCAGCCCCCGTAGCTCTGCTTCGCAGAGATTGTGAATTTCCGCGCAACGGAGCTAGCCTCCACGGCGTGGAAGGCAAGCTTCATTCGAGCTGCTGGGAACAGCCCAAACCCCGTCACTCTAAGATTGAGTAGGCGGTTATTGCACAACACACTGGTGAGTAAAAGGATAGTTGGTGCCAATATGGCACTTTTTCATGTTGCTGCTCATTATACCACTTGACCTCGAGTCAATGAGCTATCTCTGCGAAGCAGAGCCACGGGGTCTGGGGCTGGCCCCAGCGGCATCAAGTACTTCTGGGAGTTTTCCGTTTTTAAGGGCGCATGGAATCGGCTTATATAAGACAATAAAAGATTAACGACAACAATAACAATCAACGTAATGCTGGTGGTTTATCGAGACGGGCACACTCACTTAACTCAGCAATGACAAGCATTGCACGACGTTGGAGGCAGCCAGTAGACGGAGATGACCACTCTGTGCATGGTGGTGCTCCTGATATTCGGTTTCGGGATACGAGTTATCGACCGTATTTCTGGCATACAGTCGAACCACGTGAAGAGCCTGGATACGAGTTTAACACGAGCCAAAACCACGTTGGATGCGCGTCGTTACGCGAACTAGCGGCACGGGCCGTTACTAGATATCGGCATCAATTGAATGCGGAAATCTTGAGTCATGGGTCGTGGGACTCGTTATGGCGACACGTATGGGAAATGATGTGTAGACACGGGTACGACTCGTTTGAGATGTTTAATTTATTCTGCACCAAGTTTGGAGGGGACCCGAAGTTTTTTCCGGGTGGTTCTCTTCCAAGAGAGAAAAGTGCCAGGAGTAGGCGACCCGTTTATAGACACAAGCTGCCGTGTTTCGCGTCGTGGTCGCAGGCTGGTTCTCTTTTTTCGAGCAATTACAATTTGGTAACGGTTTTGGATCTATCTACTGGCAGGAGATCGTGCCCTTTAGCTGAGCACTTGACCCGAAATGTGATGGCTCTGCCGAATTTAGTTGCACTGGACGTTTCGGACAATGATGGTATTCGGGAAAGCACACTTTTGGCGTGGAAGATATCAATGGAGTCAGGCAACCTGCGGAACCTCCGCATCCTCTGTTTAGGCCGACAAGTAGCAGTAGGGGATTTCAGACAGTTTTTTAGCGTCCCTACTTTGGTGTACTTGGAAGGTAGGCGCATAGGCAAGCTTTCGCCCCACTGGTCTGACGGGACAAGCATTTCTTCTAGACTTCCCAACGAACTGCTCCTGGACACTAATGCAGCAACACCGAATGACCCTGTGCTGGTTAAAAGGGTCGTCAAGCTGTCTCTGCCGTCTAAGTACCGGCTAGTCCGCTACCTGAGGAAATCACAAGTAGTGCCCACCCTGAAAGAAGACGGCGATTTCCAGAGGCACCATCGAGTAGTGTTTGAGGGATCCCTCGGCTGTCCACATGGCACTGATCGCAAGTCTCATCGCAACGACCTGATATATTTCATTCGCATCAGACAGGAGGATGAGCCTGAAAACAAATACAAAAAACGAGTCTCTAATGAGCCGAGGCAGATCCAGAGGAAGGCTCTTCGATTGTCTTCGAATGGAAATCTCGCCTAGTGTTTGTACCTGAGGAGGCGGTATTTTTGGGGCAGATTTAAGAAGACGAGTGTGTTTGAATCGTGTGCGGAAAACAGTACACATCATATACGAGGTGCGATGCACGAGCAAAGACAATTTGGGTAAATAAGCCTTTTATAATGAATCGCATTGATGGCGGGAACAACAATAGTGAGAAATGGTGAAAATTTGTCCGAGATTAGACGCTGCAGCGGGTTTTCAGAGAGGAGGAGAACACGTAGAGGTCGAGGAAACATAGATAGTGACGAAAATGTTACTCTGCGTGATTTTGCTTCCACAGGTTCTGGACTATCTTACTTCTACAGAATGTTCGCACCGGAGTTCATAGGCTACCAATAGGAACGCAATCAACATAATAGCTAGTATCAACTATACGTAATCTTGAGTGAATCTTCTTGGTACAAAGCGGTTAATTCATATCATTTCTCCAAAAATGTGGTGGATATCTCATGATCAGATTGGGAATGATTTTGTTTGTATATTACATATTTACTCAATATATATTGGTTATGCATCCCTCGCTAAAATTACTGTCTCTAGCCTCTTCAAAATTCATTTTACAACGACTTGCTCCCTGCTTCCACTTGGCCTCTGTCTACATTACTCTAACCCTTCGGTACGCTCATGTGCAACGCAGCCAGTTCCTCCAAAGCCTCGATCTCTCCACTGTGCTCACACATTCGCTTAAACACAGATTCTTGGTGTAATAGTGCATGAGGAGTGTCGTACTCAACAGCTTTCCCAGCATCCAGAACCAAAATCTTGTCATAGTCCGCAATCGACCTCAGTCGATGTGCAATTGTCAAAATAGTGGTATTAGAGAACTCCTCCCGAATAGTCTGCTGAATACGAGAGTCTGTCTCATAATCAATAGAAGCAGTAGCCTCATCCAAGAGCAAAATACGAGGAGACTTTAGGAGCGACCGCGCAAGACACATCAATTGACGCTGTCCCTGAGACAGGTTATTCCCACTCTCAGCAACAGACGACGACAAATCGAGAAATTTGTTTTCATTCTCGTTGTCGTTTCCGTTTGAAACCACCTGACCCGGCTCTGGCAAGTGGCTAATGAGATGAACTCGCTTTAAAGCTCTGAAAACGTCTTCATCGGTATATTCATCAAAAGGATCCAAATTATAACGAATTGTTCCGATAAATAGCGTGGGATCCTGAGGAATGATAGCCAACTTGGCCCTTAAATCCTGCAAACCGATTGTGGATATGTCAATCCCATCAATGATAATATTTCCAGAGTCAGCTTCCAAGAATCTAAAGAGCGCAGTAATGATAGTGGACTTTCCAGCCCCAGTTCTCCCCACAATTCCAACCTTGCTGCAAGGTTCTATGTGACAGGATACATCCTCGATGACCAGAGGTAGATCTGGGGCGTATCGCAAGCAAAGCTTGTTGAATTCGATTTCGCCCTTCTGAGGCCATTCAGCCGGCGGCCTGTTTCTTTCTACGACAGCTTCAGCTTCTTTGTCGACATTCAAGTATTCCTTAATTCGTTCAACCGAATTCATGCTCATTTCAAGTTCAGCATATAACCGAACAATCCAAAAAATATATTCATTGAAGCTCAAAGCATAGGAAAGAGAGATACCAGCTAAACCAGAGTCCAGCTTATTGATGTTGAGTAATATAAAAGCAGCCGCTGAAAATGTGACCAACGCGCCAGCAGCTTCCGCTCGAAAGCTGAGCCATCGATTTGCTACCCATAAGTAGAAAAACGGCTTGTTATTGGCGTCAATCTTCTTGATATTCTCTCGAATAAATCTTTTCTCATCGCCATATGCTCTAATAGTGGAGATACCCGTCAGCGTTTCTCCAAAATGTTGATATATAGGCGACTTTGAAATAGAGTCCAGCCGCTTAAGTTCTTGGGACGTTGCCAGATATAAAACACCAATTGTCCAATAAATGGCAATAATGAGAATGCCAGCAAATATAAAAGATGGAGTCACAATAAGAATGACGATAGTAATCGAGGCTGCTGATACCGTACAAAAAATGGCAGCCGCAACAACTGGGGGGAGATGATCATCTAAGGCCTCAATGTCTTTTGAGAATCGGTTCATGATTCTTCCAATTGGAGTTGAATCAAAAAATCTCACTTTCGCCTGAACAATCGACCCAAGCAGCTGCTCAAAAACCAATCGCGAAGCTCTCAAACCACCAATATATAGCACTATCGACTTTGTTGTCGCGAAAGCCATAAAAACAACTCCAAGGAGAGCGTATATACTCAAATAATAGATAGCAACTGAACTGTCTTGAAGAGGTTGCACTCCATGAGGAGTTTCATGACCGATCTTATCGGTAACTGAGACAAATGCAGACTGCATTGCTTGGTATGAATTGGTAGATACCGAAAGGAACCTGGCTGTCTCCTCTCCTGAGCCAAGCATGGCCCAGGTCTTCAACCACCAAGACTGGACGACAAGGAAAGCAGGATGACCAATAAAAATCACCAGAACAATTATCCAATACCACGACGAGCCATAAGATCTTAGATAATATAAATAGACGTCCTTATTTACATTCCCAGTAGACTTCTCTTCAGCTCTAATCAAGGTGGCCGCCTTTTTCTTGACAATTATCTGTTCAGACTCAATGCTGCCATCATCGCTGTTTTCCACTGTATCTTTAGATTTCTTGGAACTTTTAGATAATTTGTCAGCAAGCTTGCGAGTTAAAGCTATTGAAGACGAAGATTTCACTTGCTTGGCAAGGTCAATCTGAGACTGAACTCTAGTGACTGGTTGGGAAGAGCTTTCAGCAGCACTGCTCTTCACCAGATCATCTTCCCCCAGGTGGCCACTGCTTAGCAGGTCTATCGGGCTCCCCTGAGCCTTGATTCTTCCGTTGTCCATATAAATAACTAGAGATGCTTGTTTGATAGCGAGCGCTACGTTATGGGAAACCAAGATGATAGTCCGGTCCTGCATTATAGGTCCACATAGGCACTTTTCATAGATCCAAAGAGCGGTGTGAGAATCTACCGCACTAAGACAATCATCCAAAAGAAGATGTCGGGATTTTGAATACACGGCTCGTGCCAACGATATTCGTTGTTTTTGACCTCCGGAAAGGGCAATGCCTTTTTCGCCAATCTCCGTTTCATCTCCAGCATCCAAAATCTCCAAATCTCGGCTGAGGGCACAAGCGTCCACAACACAGTTGTATCGTTCCTCATCATACGAAGCAGCAAATAATATATTGTTTTTGACCGTATCGTTTAGTAGCCAGGCTTGCTGGCTGCAGTATGCAACTGTATCGCAGAGACCGGTCTGAGGATCAGGCCTGACGTCTTCCCGACTTACAGCCCCCGGAAGGAAAACCTGGCCTTGGAGCAATTCCATTTCGCCAAGTAGTGCCATCAATAGTGAAGTCTTTCCGCTACCAGTAGATCCGATAATCACATTCAGTCCACCGATCAAAAACTTTACATTTAAATCTTTGAGCTTGAAGTCTTTACCGATCTTACCTACTGTAGAGTCTGAAACGCCGTCAGAAATTTTGGATTTCGACAACCAGGAAAATGAGGCTGTCTCAAACCCAATATGAGGAGAGTGGGGACCCCTAAGATTACTTTCGGCCAATTGATGGTATTTTCCAGTTTCGTCTTCTCTCAGAAACTGCTCAATACGATCAATAGAGACTTTACACTGGACTAAGGCCCCAACCGTTTCTGCCAGTTCATCCATAGGCTCCCTCAATAGATTGAATAACGACAGGGCAGTGAATGCAACGGGGCTGGTCAGTTCCCGACCCTGCACAAGTGTGTAACATCCAAACGAAGAAAGAATCATAATTGACGGAGTGGCGTTCCAAATGACGGTAGTCAAGGTTCGGAACATGTAAAGTCTTTTCAAAATGCTCAGCTCCCTCTCACGGAGTTTGAGAACACCGTGAACAAACTTATCTTCCCATCCAAAATACTTGATAATTCTTATGGATTGCAGCAGTTCATTGGTTTTCTCCACTCTCTGGTCAACAATACTAAGTAGTTTGTCTTGCAATTTGGCAAGTTGACTAGTGAACCAGGCGTTGAATGGTGCCAAAAGGAACATCGAAGCCGTACCCACCAGCGAACTCCAGCCCAGGATACTATAAAGAAAGAAAACGGAAACGAAGATACTCAAAAAACCTGACAAAGCAAAATGAACATAGCCTGTTGCCTCAGAGACTCTGAAAGCGTCCACCGCCATTAGATTAATTATAGCCCCCAAGCTGGCTTGCGAAGACTCATTTTCTTTGTTGGCGGCAGAGGAACTGGAGTCAGAGCCTTTACTTTTACCAAGAGAGCCATCATCGCCTGCTACTGCTTTACGCTTTAATGCTTTGGCGTACACTTCACCAATGATGATAGCTCGCATTCTGAGACAAAGTCGGCGTCCAATGAATTGAGCTTGGCCGCTTCCAAGATTGCTGAGGATCCCACACAGCAAAAAGCCGGACACACAGAGCCAGGCAACCTGTTTTGAGAATATGGATTGATCTTGGACGTATTCAAGAATCTGCTTTAAAAGCAGAGTAGGCACAAAAGTGACGAGGGAATAAAGTAAAGCCCACATGAAAGCCAAGGCCATTGGCCGCTTAAAATATATTGCCATTCGCACCCCAACCGAGTAAGTGTCCGACACCTTTCTGAAAGATTTCAGTACCTGGTATGCATGGTCATCCTCTCGCATGTCCCAAACATCTGCCAGGTCCAGAGGTTTCCAATAGCCTTTCCAAATCATCGGATCGAACCAAGAAAAGGTTATAAGAGCAAACAAACTGGAGACTGGTTCAAGAGAAGGGTGGGCACTTCCAGCGGTCATGTATAATGTCACTGGTCCATTTCCAAACTTGGCGCTAAAATTCAAGAAAAATAACGAAACGCATATTGCGGAATCCAGTAAATAATAGTTTCGAGAAGGCTTGGAAATAGGATGTACCACTGCAGAGTTCAGATTGATAAGACTGAGAGCAAAAGCACAGGCGTATATGGTTGTAGAGTGGTACCAAAGGCTACCAAAGAGTGCAGTTGTTGACCGGACGTGGGCTAATCGAATGGCTACCAGGACAAGAGCGTAGCCCCAGAAAACCAACAAAATAAATGGAACGTATGGGGAGCCCCTGTTCCATTCGTCGCATATAGCAGGAATAACTAAGGCAGCGACTGCTAGGGCGGTTCGAGAGGCAACCAACAGCGCTTCTATGGCCACACGCAATCGCTCAACAGGTGGTCTACTGACAGTCGCAATAATGGCTTGCTTGTCATTTTTCATAGGAGTGAGAAAATCATTCGCAGCCGGAGTTTCCTGATTTGCATCAAAAATAGAGTCATATGCCCAATTTTCACGAATAACAGTCTGATCGACTGGGTCTGAGAATTCATCTTCATCATCCTCGCCAATCCGATCCTGATTTGCTAGAAGCGGCCTATAACTAGGATCATTTGTTTGTAAACGGTCCTTCCACTTCGAAAACGCGACAGGCAGCAGCTTTCTCAGCAGTATTCCAAATGATACAGCTGCTATTAAGCTTGATGCGTAGAGTTGAACATATCTGATTAGAGTAAACTCCTGCAAATTGCGTGAATTGAAATGAAAGTAAACTCCTGCAAATTGCGTGACTTACCTGTGCCTAAAGCATTGTGTGAATTCGTCTGTCTGCCACACTGGCCAAGAACAACCGGGCATATTGTTTTTGAGAGTACAAAGAACCTTCCTAGTTAGAATTCTTCGAAATATTTGTCAGGTTTTTCAATCAGACTTACTTGAAAAGATTTACACTATTATTGCTATTGAATTATTTCATCAAGTTCAGATCTTAGATAGCGCAAAACAGAGGCAGGCTTCTCAATAATGCCACTCCCAAACAGTTGTACTACGTAGCGACGAAGTTCACTGTGCAGAGATATTGAATTATATATTAGTTAGTTAGTAGGGAAAAGATTTTAGTAGGAAATATCATTTTAAATACCGACGTTTTGTGACGGTTTCATGAGTCTACAATGCGCTAAAGTTCTGAGCACGGCACCGCCGATCTAGGTATAATCTCATGCAAGATAACTAGTACAAGACTGAAGGCGATTAAATCTGGGGCTCCGATCCCCCGGCCTCTGTAAGTAAACCTGGCAGCCGCATCATAAACATGATTTTGTATTTCACAAGATGAGGTTGTTTACTTAACCACCACACTTGTCACAAAGATGGCAAAAGCTGTGTTCGTCGTCATTTCCCTTAATAGAGAGTTAGAAGAACAGATCTTCTTGAAGCTAGCGCGATAATGGCACCGCTGAAAAAGAAGCAAAAGCTTGAGGACAAGCCAAGCAGCGCGATCTTGACTGGTGGTTCAAAGAAAGGGCCTTCTCAGCCATATAACAGAGTCAGGATCGGTAAGTTTTCTCAAAAGATATAACCGCTTATGAAGCTAACAAGGACCTGGTTGATAAAAGTCAAGCTATGGAACTTGACGAGCGGGGTGATGATAGTCCAAAGTCTTCGAATGCTCGTTCACAAGCGGTCGGCAAGCAGGCCGGTGACGTTCCAGGGTTGTCAAATATTGCTTCTTCTTCTCAGTCACAACGGTCAGATGTTGAGCTGTCGACATTGGATGAGTTTAATGGGTTTTATAGGATCGCTCAGGTGAAAGGATATACCGACGAAGTCATGAAATGTAAGCCCAAGTATAGTAAAGCGGTTCAGTCAGCGTTGTGGATTCTTTATTCAAAGATGGAACGTAAGAGAGAAATCACCTTGACTGGGGAGGACTAGAGCGAATAGATGATGCTTCCTCTTCTTATATCACTGATAATGATGGCCAGCAGCTGTTGGATGGTCTGTACGATATATGGGGTAGATTCAACCTATTGGATCAAGATGATAGTTCAAAACGTGCGAAGTTTAAACAGATCAATATAGTGCAAAAGTATCTAGAGGATGTCGAAGAGTCTAGTAAAACAACAGTTGAGTTCATGAGGTATAAGTTGAAGGATCTTTATGGAGAGATGAAAAATAAGGGGTACCTTGATTCTGGAGAGAATATCAGCCGTGGAGTTGACCAAACGAATGAATATCAGCTTTCCTTTTTGACGGAGAATGGTGGCAAGAATGCGTTGGAAGATTTATTTGGAAGGTACCGGGATAAATTGAAGAAAGAGCCTCACGGTGATGTTCGAGCTATGAAGTGCATTGATCTGTTTATAGAAGAAAATGATCTAAGCGGCAAGCCTCGAAAAGGAACTCAGCAAAGCTTGGAAGATGTTGTGAAGAGCATTTGCCGGCGTTTTAAGTCTAAATTTTATACATCCAGCGCAGTTGAACCAATAAGTGGATTCTATACTGTTGAAGCTATAGCTACATTGTTTCGGCCAATTGTCATCCCTGCGGATATTGAAAAGATGTTTGGCTATCAATATCTTAATCGAAACATTGAAGAGGATCTTTGGCGATATCTTACGTCAGATGTTGCAATAATGGTTTCAAATAAAAAGGTATTTTCACCGTTGGTTTGTATCATACAGGCTAGTATGATGGGAAAATCTAGGGCCATCAAACAGATAGCTGAAAATCGCGCAGTTACGGGGCTGGTGTGCATGCGTAAACCAAATAGTACAGGATACCCAAAGAAGCGGTTTGCAAATTTGATGGACAAAATCGAAGCCAGAAATGCCTCTACAGTAGCTGGGAGCATACTTCTTTTCTTGTCGTGCTTAATGAAGGTCATTACAGAAGGGATAATTCAAGGAAAATTCCAGACCCTGCAAGCCTTGTGGAGATATCAGGAGGCTTCTGGGACTGGTCAGGACTTTGAGGATGAAGTCTGGGCGCTGTACGATAACGAAAGAATGGGGGGGGGGCACCTTTGGAAAGCGATCTCTGGAGAAGGTAAAGCAGAACCACTGGAGATTTATGCTTATGACGATAAAGAAACAAAAGGTAGTGAGGAAAAGGACAGGAAGAAGACAACAGCTGTGGCATCAGATGTAAGTGAAACGAGTGAAGGAACTGGCAGGAAAGGGGGGTAACATTTGTCACTTTAGAAGAAAGTCAAACTAAAAAGGCAAAAGACAGGGAGGTGAAAGGCAGTGGAAGCAGCAAGTTAGATGACAGGAAGAAGGCATCAGTCTCGGCTTCGCAAGTTTTGCGTGAGATGTTAAAGAAGATGTGGCTAGAATTTTGCGATGCTCAGCAGAAATTAAAGCCTAGGCCTGCCACTCCCGAAACATTTATTGTGGCCATTGATGAAGCACGTGAGCTAGTAATGAAAATAACGGAGTTGCAAAGTAGGAATGCGACGAAGAGAATTTCCTACTTCCGTATCCTTCGGCGGCTTTCACGATATTTAGGTGTAAAGGATATATGGCCAGGCTTTTTTGTCATTGTTGCGGACACTTCGGGCCGGCTGATCGACTTTTCCACATCAATGGAAAGAGATGATTCTTTACGAGAAGCAGAGGAGGATGCTGCACATCCATTTTACAAATTAAACACGTTTGATGTCAATGTACGGTGGGGAGAGAACTCGTCGAATAGACTTAATTTCAGAAAGAAGCCGACCGAAATGCATTATAGTGGTTTCGGGCGTCCTATTTGGGCCCGTTATTACGATGATAATGTTGTTGAAGAAGAATTTTCCGGACCTCGCCCGTGTGATGTTGCTTTTAAAAAGTTGATGAATGGCTCACGTAAGAAGAATGACCTAAATATGATCGACGAAGATACGCGTCTAGCTTATCTGATGGTGATATACACCCCTATGATGAATCTTGATTTCAGGAGAGCAGAGA
>JAKTRG010000035.1:0-96574 GCA_030579595.1 Spencermartinsiella europaea
ATGCTCAGAGTGACTCTATGTCGGCTCATCTAACAATAGTCTTCAAGGCAAACGATCTTGGTTAAACACGTACAAAGTATCCCTCCCCAAGACTGTGACGGTGGAATCGGTGATGCTGGATACGCAAAGCAGAAGAAGCAATCGTGTTCTTCCTCTTCTGACGACTGTGACGACTCGTCCTCCAGCTCAGGCTCCGGATGCTGCCCCTTCTCCATGGTAGGAGACATGTTCGACGGTTGCGGTTGCGGCGGTGGCAGCAGCTCAGGTGGATGCGACGACGACAGCGGAAGCAACAGTGGTTGTGGAAGCAGTGACAGTGGTTGCGGAAACAGTGACAGTGGCTGCGGAAACAGTGGATGTTCCGGTGGAAGCAGCGGCTCTGGCGGTGGAAACAGCGGCTGTGGTGGTGGTAACGGTGGCTGTGGTAACAGTGGATGTTCTAACCGTGGCTCTCGATCTAATGGAGGCTGTGGTGGACAATAAACTATTATTACACAGTACAAATCGTCTACTCTGACAACCAAGCTTGCCTTCAATCGAGAAGTTCTTGAAAAGCTGTATTCCAAAAGGGTTTACATTCCTAAAAAAATCTTTCAATCTTTCTTCTCCTTTTTTTACATTCTTTTATACTTTCCAATTCTTAGTCTTTCATTTGATATATTTTATAGATAAGTAAATAATAGGCTCGATTTAACTCACTTATGGAGTCCCGCTGAGAAAAAAGTGGGACTCGTTCCTAAGACCATCATATTGAAACAAGGTCCGCAACTGCCTCCGACCACCCCTCTCGGGAAGGGTTGGTTCTGCTTCGCTGAAGAGTACCCTGATTAACTCCAATTAAACACTACTTTCACTTTCTCCTCTTTTTATGTTTACCCCCTGCATGCGGCTTGTGATAACTCCAGAATTCGGGATGTCAAGTTTGAAAATATGCAGACTGGTATATCGCTGGAAGGCACAAATAACTGGCAGAGTGTTTTCTATACTTCAAAGTGTGCTTGGTCCCGAATGGCTGTCGTCGCGTATACAGCAATTCTGAACTCAACCTCAGCAACTGGTCGTCCAGTAAAGCCTCAAGCACGCTTTATTATGGATGCTAATAGAAACCAGGCTATCTTTCCAATTGACCGAGAATTTCTTATTTACTAGTGTGGAAGATAGCCTATCGCTAATTAGCTCTTGCATACCTCTCTAGTAAGAGTCAGAATTCTCGAATTTGTATATAGTGGTTCGTAGATACACTACCTCGCATATTTTAAGCAACTCCCACAACATCTTTCGTGTAGAACCTTTGGCTCGAAAAAGGATTGAATCTATCTATTTGTTCTTGGGTAGATCAGAGTATCATCAGTTTGAAATTGTATCAACTTATTTTCAAAGGATATATGTTTCCTTCTATACGCATTAACTATCCTTGAACTGCTTATTGAGATGCAATGGCTTTTCTATTCGTTTGGACGTCCGCCTTGATATACGTGACATGGATGGATTGTCCCGCGGTTTACAAAAAAAAACCTGGATTGGATGAAGAAGGAAGCCTTCAAATCGACTAACTTAAGCGATATGTTCTGACGTATAGAGGGCTTGCAGCAAATCTATAACGGGCAAGGGTCCGCCATTTCTGCGACTGTAATATACTACTTGAAGCTGGTTCGTCAAGTCGTACGCATACTCTCGGGACAATGGCTCCTGGTGAGGTGCATTTCGGGGCAGAGTTGAAAACGCTTTCGACTACCGACAGGGGCATAAAATCTAACCGGGAAATCATTGTCTCAAATAATATACCCACAATTAAGGCTTTGAAAAGCTTGAAGAATACAATCAACAGGATAGTGTAATCCTGGGAGGACATGACTGGAAGATCATTAGGGCCCTGTCCATGGCTGATAAAGATGCCGATGTATGTTTTAGACATAATGGGGCAGTTGGGGTGAGTTGATCAGCAAACGTGAGCTAGAATACATTAACTTAAGTCACTAAGTTAAGCACTAAGATACCTAGGAAGTAGGATAAAAAAATGCGATACCAATCGGATACTACATTATCTTAGTCGGATATCCCCAAACACACGAATAAAGGATTTCTTCAATGCGTACCTCTTGTACTACCTCCATGAGAGTGCCATCAAACTTGACCCAATGGGTCAACAATTGAGCTGTGCTAAACGGAAACTGATCGAGTTAAGTTCGTTGTCGGAGTCTTTAAAAGGATAATCAAGGGATTGTTCAGTGATTATCAAACAAAGTTTTCTAGCCTGTTTCCTTAAGCTTCCTTTGACATTTGCTCGGTTGGAACGACTGATTAAATTGTATCGGCCTCTGGTCATACGCTTCTTAGTGTGCCTTGGTATACCATATACTGGTTGTCTGCAAGGTTTAGTGTAGCTACGTCTGACTCATGGTCGACGAACCTGTTGACTGAAATCGTATTACAATCTCAGGGTCCAATTAGTAGGAGTGGATTTAGCAGAAGCGGGCCTTGTTCGCAATTGAGTTGGTTTGTCCCATGCGGTGTAAGAGGTAAATGCCACAGTAATATGCCAGTCAAGTTGTCAGTTGGAGAGAAATTCGGTTCCAACTCTATTTCTATTCTAATCCCCTTTCACAATATTTCGAAAATTCCCTCTCATTTTTTGCTTTCCACCAACCCTTGGTTTTGTATGAAATCTATGCATCCCAGCCTGCTTCTGCCATTGAACTGTTCATATTTAAGTCTCGTATTCTTGCAGTTCATGCAATGTGTGCGTTTCAGGCACGCACCTCACCGGGTTACGCATTTGCTGACCAAGCTTCGGTTAAAGTCTGACTTTTTTGTTGCCGAGATATGCCGACTGATATTCTAACTTACATTTCGACGTGAGCGAGTGTTTTGACGTAAACACTCGTTTCTTGTTTGCAGACGCGTCGCACCACAAGAAAATCACTCCTCTCTAGCAATGAACAACATTATCAAAATCCTCGCGGCAATTTACCTGCTGCTCAACCTCAAGAGCCTCCCACTCATGTACCATGTAAAGTTCTACTACATCATGGTCAAACACTTTTACATACACGGTAAACGCAAGCCAAAGAGCGTCTTCGAGGTGGCCAACTACGCCACACGCGCTCCACTGATGGAGACAGACTTCAACCTGCACAAGGGTAACTCGACGTACTTCATCGACCTCGACATGTCGCGAGCTAACCTCATGATGCATGTGTTCAAAGACTTTTTCCTCACGTACAAAGATCCCGATGTCCCCAACGCTGGGTGGCCCTACTGTCCGGTCGGATCAGTAGCATCTGTTTTCCGGCGTGAGTTGGCTCCGTATGAGCGGTATAATGTGAAGTCACGGGTCCTCGGTTGGGATCACAAGTGGCTTTTCGTGCTCTCTCGGTTCGAGAAGTTCGACAAGAGCAGCACCCTGTGTGCCGTGTGTCTGACAAAGTATGTGTTCAAGATGAAGCGCAAAACCGTTCCACCCGCTCGAGCCATAGAATTTTGCAAACTGGCCACTCCCGAGGAGATGAAACAGGGCGAGATGGACTTTGAGCATGCCAAGGGTTTCTTAGACCTGGAGGGTCTCGAGGAAGAGCTCTTATAGATACCCGAGCTCTCCGCCTCGCCTCCAGCGATGCCCCTTTCGGGGAGGGTTGTTCTGCTTCGCAGAATGATCAGATAGATAATACAAGAAGAAAGAACTAAACACACCTCGCCTCCGACGTGGAGGGTTGTTCTTCTTCGCAGAATAAACAAAATAGAGAAGCATATCTTGCGGTTGTACTACTGTGGCTGCAGTTTAGTATTGGAAAAGGTTGTACAGCTAGCTTGTTATGCTGCAATCGGTAAAAACATCGGTACGACAGCTTGTAGACAGCTGGCTGTATATATAGAAATAGTATGGCATCAGGTTGTATAGAACGTTTGACTTCATTTGCAACTTGCATTAATGTTAACTTGAAGAAACACGAGCGTAATTCACAATTGATGGTATGAATAATAAATTGAAGAAACACGAGCATGTCTGTAATTGGTGGTATAGTTATCAATTTGAAGAAGCACGAGTAAGTATGCCGACAACACAAGATTGGATCAATGAGTCGCTACCAAACGTGGCCATTACTTCACGAAGTCTTTTTCATTCTTTATGATATTAGCCAGCATTGTATAATGAGTAGTGCGGTCTACAATTGAATAAATATTAACAAGTGAAACAAGAGTATGCTTACAGTTGGTGTAAACACCAGTAGAGAACCACTCATATCATGCATCATCTCTAAGTAGATGCTTAGCTTCCCGCTTCGCAACCTTCCCTGGCGAGGGCCGCGCCGGAGGCGACGCAAAAAGGTGGACAGACAGAGAGACAGCTTGACAAGTAAGAGAACGAACCACTGCTATATTCAGCTATTCCGAGTTTATAATCTAAGCAAAACAAAACAAAACCTAGGCGACAAGGAGCCAGATCATTCCAGGCGGTTGCCAATACTCTTGGGAGGGACCCCAATATTATTGTAATTGCGGAACATCTTGACGCCGTCGCCCTCGACAAACTGACACGCGCGCGCAACGCGGTAGAGCGACGAGAGGAAATTCGAGTCATCCCTGACATAGTTGCTGCCGAGAACCTTTCGGATGGCCTCGGTGCCCTTTCGGCCGTTGTAGAACGGAATTCGCGACACAAAGTGGTGCAGGACGTGGGTCTCAATGATGTCGTGGAAAATGTGCTTGCCGATGAACCCAAAGTCTCGGTCGACAGTGGCAGCAGCACCACGCAGGAAGTTCCAGGCAGAAGCGTCGTAGTGAGGGAGACGCGGGTCAGTGTGCTGCAGATAGGTGATGTGAACGAGCCAGTGGTTCACCCACAACCAGGGGATTCCGTACATGACAAACACGGTCGAGTAGCCCCACTTCTGGCACGCGTAGTAGAGACCAGAAAGCACGGCGGCAATACCGATATCGCTGATGACAATGTCGAGGAAGTCCTTCTTGTCAAAGAGGGGAGAGGTGGGGACGTAGTGGTTAGTGACCAAAGCGGACCGTCCTTTGTAGGACTGGCCAGTCACGTTGGTCAGAAGATACCACACCCATCCAAACAGCTGCTGCATTAGCAAGGAGTATATGGTGTAAAGAGGAGCGTCCTCGGTCGCCTCGAGAACTCGGCCGAGTCCTCGCTGCTCCAGCCAGGTCTGCTTCTCCTTGGGCACAAACACCATGTCCCGGGTCAAGTGGGCCGTGGCCTTGTGGTGTTTCGAGTGACTCAGTCTCCACGAGTGGTAAGGCACGAGCAGACTGCTGTGGACTATCCACCCGACCGTATCGTTGACCAACTTAGACTCAGAAAAGGCTCCGTGGCCACACTCGTGAGCCAGAACCCAGCATCCGGTGCCGAAAAGGCCCTGAACAATAGTGTACATTGTCCACGCGACAATACGACCGGACAGAAACGGGATCATGTGGATGTACGAGACAGCGAGATAGCCAAAGAGTCCGAGGAAGAAAAGGTCTCTTGCGAGATAAGAGAGACCTTTGAGAGCAGATCTTTGGTAGCATTCCTTGGGGATAGCATCGAGGACCTCTTTGATTCCCAGTTCGGGAGCTACAAACTCTCGACCGTACGTGTCAAGAACGGGCTGGTCCTTGCTCGAGGTTGAGGATGAGCTTCCGAGTTCAACATTACTCGGCGAGTGACTCGAGGGTCTTCGGTGAGCTACAGTAGTAGAGGACATTTCGTGCGATTTCTCAGATCGAAGTAATTGATTGATTTAGCCGTGGGACTTAAAAAGACAGTTAGTTACGCGAGTCTCTTCAAGTCTTCCAATAGTCTTTCAACGACGGTCAAACAGGATAAAATCAAAAAACGAAAAAAAAAAATCAAATGTCGGACCTAAATGAGGGTTTATAAGGGTTTCTTTCCTGAAAATCAGTATAGTTGAGCTGGAGGCTTAAAACAAATAACGAAAAAAAAACGAAAAAAACGAACTCAGGTTTACATAATTTGTAAATCTCCTGCAGGAACAAGCAAAGTGAAGGGACTTCCCGTCAAGAAGAAGAACTATATTAAGAGGTCCTTAGGCAACACTGAAAGTCAGCAATAAGCTTTATATTGCTTCATTCTAACAAGAACTGCCAAGTAACCTTCCTGTTCACTATCACTTCGAGTCCCAATGCTCCTACTCGACCACCCTCTCGGAGACTTCAGGGACACAAATGAAGATCACGCCGCAAATCCCGCCCACTTGGGCAATAATAGGCACCAACGGTGTTTCTTTTTTGTGTGGTTGAGTTTTTCTATAAGCCCTTGTGGGTTAAGTCAAGCCATACTGTTATCAGGTAAAACTCAGATGATTTAAAACAATCAACAAGGAACCTCATAATTGTGAATTTTATCATAAAACCTGCCACAACACACGTAATTTGCTGTTTCACCTGGCCTCTTCCTCACACTCTGCCTACCCCGGAGACCCTTCCCGTAACACGTAACCCCACTACTCCTACGACGTTTTATCGATAAACTGTTGGGGCACACCTTGCAGCGATATCCCACATAATTTTCTGATAGCGATGGCTGATTTTTTAAACGTGTTTTTTTTTTGCCGAGGCTTTCCACCTCACAGCCAAGGGCGCGTTTTTACGCTCAACTAAACGTATGTTAAATGGTTATATAATTCAATTAAACGGGCTTGACCTGGTTAGATAGATTTAAATGAGACCCATCTTCTTCTAAAGCTTCTGCGAAGCAGAACCAATCCTACCGGCAGGTTCCGCTGCAGCGTCACTTGAATTATATTGAACAAAAAGCCCAAACTATATAAGTATGCATGTCTAATCGTATATCTATATTGGGGAAAACCACAGTTGTCGATATGGGAATTGGGTTTCTCAGTGGTTAATACCCGGGAGCCCGTCTGCGAGTCTGATCTATATTGGAAAAAGTTGAAGCAGCCAAAGCGACGCATGCCTCGCCGGTTTGGGATGTCCAGACGCGATATCGTATGTCAATTGGGTTTGGAACTCAGAACTTGTACGCTGTAGGTTTCGTCGAAGGGCTGTAGTTTTCTGCTATGGCCTGAGAAACATTATGGGCCCAAAATGTAATCCAAAATGTAATCCAAAAAAATCACTCCAAAACCCAGAATTGCAAGCGACTGTAAGTTGGACAATTTGAAAGGATAACCATGTCCAATGGGCTTCCTTCTAACCATGACAAACAATTGATAGAATAAACGGTTGACAGTTTGTGATAGTTTGGAAGGACATCTACACCCACTGGGCGCTCTTCTACCATACCGACAAGTAACATTGATAGTTTTGAAAATGATAATTTGGAAGGGCGCCCATACGCACTAGGATCTTCTGGCAACTTAGAATATCTCCGTCTCTGCGTAGCAGAGCTACGGGGTCTGGGGCTGGCCCCAGCAGCAACTCCGCTTGCCTCCGGTGGCTCCTGTCGGGTGCTACTGGTCCATCTCAGCTCTCTTCTGAGAAACATCAATAACCTGTGCCAAATCCTTTTTCCCCACCCGAATTTTCGTACGCTCAGTTCGGTCAGAATCCGCAATGCAAATAGATATTCCGGTCAGCATGCCGTCAGAACGTGCCACCACGTTAATTCTGCTCTTGACACACGTCTCCTCGGCCTCACCCTCGAGGTCACTCAGTAGCCCGAGTCCCTTGTCGCGGACTTCAATTACGCCAAACGAACTGCTTACCTGGTGGGCAAAAGCAAGCTCCCGGGTCTGCGAGCTGTCTGTTCTCACTTGTAGGTTGTCTTCATCCCAATATATTCGCGGTACTTTCACGTCTCTCAAGGCACTGATAATGCTGTTGAAGGCAACATCAAAAATCGGTCCTGACCGACTCAGTATTTGGACATTGGCATTGAGCACCAGTGAACGGTTCTGGCACTGTGCAAGCTCAAAATTCTCCTTGTACAACTCGCTGCACAAGTCGCTCTGTCTCAGCAGCTCGTAAATCCTTTGAGACGTAATCATCTCCTCCTCACTGGGCGGTGCGTACCTACTCCCACCTCGGTTGACAACCACACACGGAAACACTCCACCTGCAGTCGTATCCTCGCTGGTCGACGCTGTGATCCCACAGACTGCCACTGTGTTTCCGCTTCTCACTACTGCCGAACCTATCGAGTTCTCGAGCGTTCCTAGCTGCGTCTCAGACGGGCGGAACTCGTCAAACTTCCGGTAATCCGGTCGGATGCCCAGCGAAAGATGCCGCTGTAGATAAATGTCTGGCTCGAGTCGAGCAAACACTTCTGGGGGGAACGATATCGGTTGGCTCATTATTGTCATGTCGAAACGCAGAAGCTTCGATGAAAAAATCCTGATCGACATCTATCAGCCGTGTTGGCGATCACTGCTCTGTAAGCCACATCTGAAATATCTCACTTGACACTCAGATGAAGAATAAGTTTCGAGTCCAATCTCGCGAAGCAAGCCAACCCTCCCCGGGAGGGTTGGCTCGCTTCGCGAGATGTAGTTGTACGCATGAAGTATCCAACCTGTCGGCATTGCTAGCACAGTTGACTTCAAATCAATGCTTTTATCGTAGGGCAATATATCTGATCGTAATCTCACATTCTGATCTTATGCATACACTAGGACTCTCTAGATGGTTCCTGTACTGAGAAACTATATCGTATTTGTGGTCTACATTCTCGTCTGTCATTGTATAAGTTGAAGGTCGGACATATCTACGTCATTCGGCCACTCTGTTGCTAAGTGAATACGTGGGCGTACGAGACGAGCGACGGACTTCAATAGTCTAGTTGGTATGGCTCTCTAGACGTTCTTCTGTACTGAAGGTAACTACCTTGTTTGTATTACCTACGCTTTTGTCCACCATTGTATAGTTTGAAGCTCCTACATGTATATTTAGAGGTTGTGTGCCTTGCGGACATCCCCATTCGAATCATTCGATCATCGAGTAGCTAGCGACGTTGGAGGATTGACTCTTCGATTGCGCATGCTAACGATGGCGGCATTCCTCGCACAGATGGCCACGGTCGCAGCAGTAAGTGTTGTTAAAAGCCGGGATAATAGCACTTCTGCTGGAGTTTATCAGCAAAAACCGCCCATAGCTCGTCAGCCGACTGAGTGTCGACACCTGATTTCCTTGCAGCATTAATATGACTATTAAGTGCGGAGAGGGCGGATTCGGCGGGATTTCGGAGTGACATATGTTTGACTTGGGCTACAAACTGTTGAGCCATTTTGAAAGGGCTGGCCGTGGGATCTTTGATGATATACCGGCGGAACCTGTTAAGATGGTCAGGTATATCCGTTAGCGAGAAGACACGAAGTCTACTGAGTCGAATGCGTTCCAAGAGAAGGAGCGCATTACGGCTCCATTTGGTTTGGGCCGCGTCAATGAACTCTTCAAGCTGGGGATATGTGGGCTCAACAAGATACTGATGAACCAATTGGTCAACGTCGATATACAAGTCCTCATCTTTGAAACAGTTGACGAGGGATCTAAGAAAATTAGAGCGAGGGCGATAGTCTTTGTTAGGCTGAAGAGTTCGGAGATATTCCTCCATGCAAAAAAGCTAATTGGACATCTCGCTGATAGTGGTGACTTCGAAGAGGGATACCTCGGGTAGAGGGGCCGCGGTCGTCGGGATGGTGGCCGAGGTGGTGACCTGCCGAGAGGCAGACGAGCCAGTCATTGGTGATAATTTGGCCGAAGAAGGGGAATCGCATTCTTGAGAAAGCTGGTCGTCAACGCCAGCAGGGTGTTCTCCAGCCTCAACAGAAAGCTTATCTGCTGGCTGGCAGTTGCTATCAGGTTCATCGTCACTCGCAGTTTCCACCAGTAATCCTGTCTGCATTTTATCCTTAAATATTGAATTCAATTTTAATATGTAAGAGCAATTCCGTACAAATCTCTCAGTCCCTAGATATGTCAAATATTTTCTCGCTGATCTATCAGATATGAACTCTGGACACCTTGTATAATTTGGAATTGCAGCTTTGTTGCCAGAATCATACTCTCTTGCAAATCTCTTAGCTTGATCATTGTTCTCTTCACACCATTTCTTTAACATCCTCTTCTCCTCCTTTGTCATTCCAAGATATGCTGCTGCAAGGAGAAGACGCTTCCAGCTACTTCTAGAACTCACGCCTGTCGTCGCAACGTGACTCTTTATAGTTGATATGAAATCTTCAAAATTAGATAGAATGCATAGAGTCGGATGTGTGAGTTTGACATCGTGTAAAGTATCTGGATTAATATCAATTGCAGCATCAGGATATTGCTTGTCAAGCTCGTCTTCATCAATTCTTAGCTGAGATGCCAATTCTTCAATCGGAAAGTTAAAGATGATGTTTGGACTCATGTTTTTGATCTTTATTTTCAATTTTAACACATAATATTGGGAAGTATCTGGTCAACCCTCCCGTTTCTAACTGGGTCTTGTACGTGTGTGTTAGTCTGATGTTTGTTGGTTTAGGATACTACTGATGGAGGGGCAGTCCTCTTATATCCAACGCGTGATGGAACCAAGTCTAGGTAAAATACGAGAGAAGAGACCCATTGAGGACCCATTCATGACCCATTCAGTTCAAGGTTCTGGTTCACAGTATTTTCCACAATTCTTATTACATATTGTAATAATAATATTTGAAAAAATGATTGTTCTGATTTAACGTTCTTATGATAAAAATATACTAAGATTCTGACTTTGAAACCCACTGACAATTGAAAAGCGTGATCAAAGGTAATCGAAAAGCGTGGGAATCTAGAACCAAAATACCCTCCAGGGAGTGGCCTCATCGAGGAGGCGACCGACAAAGTTCACTTGTACAGCTGATGTTCAGCGCCTGGGAAGTATCTTCTACCAGAGACCTTGAACGTCTTGAGAAAGTCTTCTAATTCGTCCCACTCATGCTGCGGTAGGTTGATCTCGGTAGAGTTTTCAATAACTCTGTCAGTTCGTGTCGCACCGGGAATTGGAACAATGGTGGGATATCCCGGCTTGTTGGAGTGATTTCGGACCCACTGAAGAGCTACTTGAGCATTGGTGACATTGTTTCGCTTCGCAATAGCAGCGACTTGATCCACCAAGGCAATGTTCTTATCAAAGTTTTCCTCTGAGAATTTAGAGAAGATCCGCTTGAAGTCATCTTTGGGGATGTCATCCCGCGTTTTGAAACGACCGGTCAAAAATCCGTGACCCAAGGGAGAGTACGCAATCACAGGGATTCCTAGCTCCTCGCAAGCTGCAAACACTCCGTTTGATTCTGCCTCTCTGCTCCATAAAGAAAACTCAATTTCAACTGCTGCAATTGGATGCACCTTGTGGGCTCGTCGCAGAGTATTAGCTGCAACTTCGGACAAACAAATAGCATCTACGTCTCCCGCCTTGATGTGCTTGGCAATGACTCGCACAGATTCCTCGATCGGAACTTCACCGACACGAGCGAGGCAAAACATGTCCAAGTGTTTCCTGCCGTCCAGATACCTTTTGGTCACCGTAATTGAGTCACCAATTCCCTTTTCATCACCTCTGGTCCCACCCCCCTTGACTGAAAGGTATACTTTGTCAGCGTCTTCAGGATACTTTTCAAAGAATCGAGAGAGGTACTGGAGATTCAAAGTAGGGTCAGGTCGGCCGTAAAATACGCCACTATTCCAGAAATTGGCTCCGAGTTCAAGGGCCTTTTTCATGGCAGGAATACCTTGAGAGTCGGGCACATGTTTTGACGCATAGAAGGTCAATCCCATCAGGCCGAGGCCAGTGTTCCCAACAGTGTGTTTTCCTACAGCTTTAGTCATAGGGAGACTATTGGAGGAAAGCAAGCTCTATAGATGAAAAGGGGCTATTTGCGACTTAAAAGCCATGTGGTAGATTGGCGAAGGCCGTAGAGTAGAGGGCTATTGTGGCTTATGTTAGCATGACAAAAGACTTATATATCAGATCGGAATAATATTGCGGAGATTAGGAAGGCTTGACGCAGCATTTATGCGGGGATCAACGGTTAAGCTGTGATAAGGTAGAGATTGAGTTTAAGTCCCCATAATATGTCTGAAGTAATGACGAGCTATACATATAACCTCAAGAAATGAATTGAAAGAAGGAAAGAAGATTGATTCTGGGTGATTTGCCTATCAGTTCAAGACTTGCCAGGTTCACAAGATAGCTGGACAAGTTGTACGTGTAGCTCCACTCAGAGTACCGGTTTCAAAGGTTGGTGGTTATACGATTATCACGTATTAATAGACAGGCCGCAAACTCGTTTTTTCCATCTAGTTTGAGATTTGCCTATGATGAACCAACCTCCATGGAGTGGCCCCGCTGGAGGCGAGCTCAGAAGGCAAGTAGAGATAAAGATACATTTTAAACTAAATTTACTACGCTAAATTCACCGAAATATCTATCTGTACAAAGTATCCTCAGCAGCAGGGAAGTATCTTCCACCTGAAGCCTTGAACGTCTTGAGAAAGTCTTCCAATTCGTCCCACTCATACTGCGGCAGGTCGATCTCTGCCATGTTCTCGGTTACTCTGTCTACTCGAGTTGCTCCGGGAATTGGAACAATGGTGGGATATCCTGGCTTATTAGAGTGATTTCTCACCCATTGGAGTGCCACCTGAGCATTGGTAACATTATTTCGCTTCGCAATAGCAGCAACCTTGTCGACTAAGACAAAATTCTTGTTGAAATTCTCCTCTGAGAACCTGTCGGTCATCAACTTGAAATCGGTCTCGGAGATATCAGATCTTGACTTGAAACGGCCAGTCAAGAACCCACGACCCAAGGGAGAGTACGCGATGACCGGGATCCCCAGCTCCTCACAAGCTGCAAAAACGCCGTTTTATTCTGCCTCTCTGCTCCATAAAGAAAACTCAAGCTCAACTGCTGCAATTGGATGCACCTTGTGGGCTCGTCGCAGAGTATTAGCAGCAACTTCGGATAAACAAATAGCGTCTACGTTTCCTGCCTCGATGTGCTTGGCAATGAATCGCACGGAGTCTTCGATCTCAACATTGTCACCAACCCGAGCGAGGCAGAACATATCGAGATGCTTCTTGCCGTCCAAGTACTTCTTGGTGACGGCAATTGAGTCGTCAATTGACTTTTCGTCGGCCAATGGCCGGAAAGTAGCTATATCTATGCCGCCTTTGACGGACAAGTACACTTTGTCAGCATCTTCAGGATACTTCTCAAAGTATCGAGATAGGTACTGGAGGTTCAGAGTAGGGTCAGGTCGGCCGTAAAATACGCCACTATTCCAGAAATTGGCTCCGAGTTCAAGGGCCTTTTTCATGGCAGGCAGACCCTGAGAGTCGGGAACATTATTTTCCGGATCAACGGTCAAACCCATCAGGCCGAGGCCAGTGTTTCCAACAGAGTGTTTTGCTACAACTTTAGGCATAGTGATGAAGGGAAGAAACCTTTTTCAGATGAAATATAAGTTTTCAAGAAAGATCCAGATCTCAATTGCCCTTTTATATATGCTTCATTAAGTCCGCCTGTACACAACACTATTGTAGGGCTGTGGACCTAACCACCAAGTGATTTTCTATGGCTTTGCCGCGGGGTTGCTATTGCTTTAACTCCGAATATTTTTAATTATTTTTACAGAACCCTGGAGATCCCTGCAGGGTTCTCCACACTTAGAAATACATTTACAAACTTATCGCCGAAATGGAGGATGGCGAAATCAAGTCCGTGAGTAAAGTTTCAGAGCTTAAGTCCGTCACAAAAGCTGTGAAAACGGGAACTAAAAATATTGCTCAAGTTACGTTGTTATTGCAGCGGAGATTAAGCTGAAACATGATCCAAGGAATGGTGGTTCACTCCGGGAATCGGACGTACTCAAGCAAAAAAATCTCAAAAGTGAGTGATCTAGTTAATAAGGATGGGTCGACTTAGAGTAGATATTATTTCACAATATATGTACAGACATTAAATGAGATGAGTCATCATCATAGCCAATCATCGCGCTCTATGGAGGGGCGTAGAGCCTTTAGTATAGCAGAGCGTCTACTTCGTCCGCCTCCTCGGCATTCATCCACACCCTATGCAGTTTCCTCATCGAAGCTTCAGCACTGCCAGCTCCAGCTCGCTTAACCCACCCAAAGTATTTCACTACCTTGTTTCTATCATGGGTGGTGATTGAATTGATTCCTGCCAAGAAAACGGGCCACTGAACTATTCTCGTATAGCACATTCGCACCATATCGTGCTCTTGGCCCTCTAGAAACACCATAAGCGACAAGATCTCTTGAACCACCTGCTGAACTGCCACGTTAGTTTTGGGCATGTTGAGAAGCGAGGTTAGCACTTGTAGGATACCTGCTAAAAGGTACGACTGGTGCGATATATCGTACCACGAGTAGTAGGCAATGGAGCCGTCGAGCTTCTGATACCTGCCGACAGCAAGCGGCGAGAGAGATTCTCCCGAGCTAGTATCGCGGGTACTAGGCGCCGCCATGGTGACAGTGGATGTCAGTACGGCGTAGGACCTACACTTTTCAAACTGAGTGGTGAGTCCAAGAATATCGTGGAAAGATAGCGAGGGCTTTGTCTTCGGGCACAGAGACCGAATAAGTTGCCACAGCACGCCGAGGCACGAGTTTTGGATGCCCAGAAAGTAATTGAACCCGTCTTTTCGGAAAACGCGAAGCTGTTTAAGCAATGCCATCTCTTTTTCGTCATATATATAGTCAATCACAGTGTTAAACTCAGATTCGGACTGAATTGTACCTCCATTGGGTGCAGCTAAAGCGGCCAACGTTTCTATTGACAGAAACCAACATCTGCAAAAGGCAATCACCGCATTCGGGCTCGTTCGACTAGTGTGCCGGAATATCAGATCTTTCGCACCTTTCAGATGCGATCTCCATTCCTGGGTCTTGCTGCTAGCATTGTCCGAGGTGAGGAGCAAGATAGTTAGCAGGAGCGGTTCTGTCTTGCGCTCAATCACTTCTTCGCGGGCATCCAAAAGCTTCCCCAGGACTTGAAGACACCTACTGAAGTACGAGTAGTACGCTCTCTCGTGCGCGTTTCCCTTGAGACACGAAGCCCCGCACGCCAACACTGCCGCCAACAGATATTGCTCCCGCAGAGCATGATAGAGTAATACATCTCGAGCAGGATTCACGTCAGGAGAAGGAGTGAATGGCATAATAACAGACGCAAACTCATTAAAGAATCTTTCGAGGTACACGCTGTGTGGTGATGGAAGTCGAAAGGACGAAAGGCCAACTTTAGGCACGGGGTATGACGTAGGATCCAAAAGAGATGTTATACTCAACGGGCTTTCCGGAGTGTGCACCAAACAGTCACTGACATCGCTGAGGAGACCTGCCACCGATTGGTCGGGAGTATTATTATTATCCGCTGCAGGACCCAACGACTGCTGATCGAGCTTAAACTGGACTATGTCGGTCAGATCGTGCGCGAGAGTGTTTGCAAAAGATGATGATGGTGAGTGGAGGATAGGGGTCGCGACCGAAGAACCGGGCCGTGATGATGTTGATGACGCTATTGTTGTTTGTTGATGCTGCTGGTAGAAGTGGGATCTCGTCGAGGGAGAAGACAAGTTTTCTATACTCGGGGATGAGACAAACCCGGCAGGTGATTTTTGTTGTTGAGCGGATGTTCGGTAAGACGGCCCAGTTGTAGTGGCAGAAGAAGAACCACCCAATTGTTGTCCTGGAAGCAACGACGACGACATCGAGCCTGAAAGAGAACTTGATATGGACTCTGTTCGAGACATTGGCCTTGATAATACCGATCCGGAACCGGAAACTGGCACAAACCCAATTGGCGAGGCAGATGCTGAATTGAGCACAGAAGAGGTTACCGCTGGCACGGAGCTCCCCCCTGTCACTGCGGTGGGATTATTTGGGTCCCTTTCAGAGTGATCTGATTTCAGTGATGACGAGTATGAAGACCCTTGCTGAGAAACAGCAGGAACGATGAGCCAATCATCCGTATCGGATGCCCGACTACGATCAACGTCATCGTAGCGTCTTTTATATCTTTTCACATTCCCGGAAGCGTCAGCTTCAAAGTCTTCGGTCAGAAATTTAACAACCTGAAGGTACTCACACTTCTTCCCCAGATGACTACACTGCCAGCACGAAGGCTTGCCTTCGTCGCACTTCAGCTTGCGCTGCTTACATTGTTGACAGCCGTTTTTGCTATACGGCCTTTTGACTCTACTAGTCATTGGTGGAAGTACCGGGAGACTTTCATCTGGTCGAGAATTGAACGAATTTTGAATTCATTTATATGGATTCTGATGCATCCAAAAAAGGCTCTGCTGGAAATATGTCGAATATGTAACGAGAACAATGAGTGGAATCTGAGAACAAACAGATTGCAAAAACCAGAATACGAAAAGCAGATTGCAATACTCGTAATCTTATACACACGAGTGTAGCAAAAAGGGGGAAGTACTAATAGTTTTTAACCTAGTTTTTTAAACCCAACTGTTTGGTAATTTTCAAAATGTCTAAACGTCAAAGTGGTGTAACCGCAGACAAAAAGGTACCATTTGAAGATCTGCATGCGTGAAGTCTCGCACGGCTGATCCTTCAGGTCTGGCATTTCGAAAATTTTTGTTTAACATCAAAACAATGAGACTTTAGTTTCTCGAGTCCAGCTTCATAACGCGATACCAACTTTTGAATAAGAGAGGCTCCCAGAGATGAGCAAGACCGCCCGGTGCTTCCTGCTCAGTTCCGATGAACCCGCTCGGTTTGCTCTCTGTATATACTTGCTTGGAAATAGAGTCTCGTAGCAATTGTGCCCATGATTCTCAAGTCAGTCTTGTTTGCGGGATGAAAGGGGCTCGGATAGCCGGAGAGGAACATAAGCGGAGAATTGCTACAAAAAAGGGGTTATTTTAGTAAATAATAGACGTCGTATATCTATGGATCCTGTGCCGTAGCTATGGCTCAACTTGACAATGTCAGTTTTACTAAACTCGGATTGTAACGCAACGCTGCGGCCACCAATTTTGCTGCTTTGTTACACCATACGAGTAAAACGTGAGTATTAAAACAGTCTGGTGTCGTCCAGTTACGCGCCTGTGCACACACTTCACATTGCGTTACACTCTGTCAATGCTACCCCAGGGTTACACCGCACTGCTGACAGACAGGTGTGGTCTGACCGAAAGAGTTTTTTGGGACCCTGTAACGATTATACCGAGTTACTAGTTATACCGTGTGCGATTATACCGACTATACGCTATATCATATATCTCTTAATTTGAGTTCCTGACAGGTTGTTAATCTCTTGCAGTTGGTGGTGAAGATCATATGTGGACTTAAGGCAAATATGACGCACGGCAGCTGCTGTCAAAAAAAAATGTAGCAGACATATCTCTGTGGGTGGGAACCTTTTTTCTTAACTTCTCTTTCTCATTCTGTAAGCCCAAGATAATAAAATTTTATTTCTCGTTTGATTTAGACGTGGAGAGAAATGACCAACTTCAGAAATTCTGAAGAGTCTGGCTTTGGGGACAGCGCGGCATCATTGGAAGCCTCTGAGACCACTCCTTTAGTGGCTGCTACGTCCCCTGAGTCATCGCCCGAAGATATTCTGAAACTGAATGAGCCAGCCTCGCTGGGTCATGAAGTTCAAACCATTGCAAGGAATTCGGCGCCTCTTTTGGTGACGTTCATGCTACAGTATGCCACCGCGTTCGTCGCGATACTATTTAGCGGACGAATTGGAAAAGATCAGTTGGCTGCTGTGAGTCTGGCATTCATGATATTCAACATCACAGGACAGACCGTCGTAATAGGACTGTCGAGCTGTCTGGACACCGTGTGTGCTCAGGCTTACGGTGCGGGCCAGAAGAAGCTCGTGGGACAGTATTTCCAGCAGTGCGTTGCTTTGATTTTCGTGTGTGTACTTCCCGTGATGATAGCATGGTGGTACTCGTACGACATTTTGAAGTATATGGTTCCTCAGAAGGAACTGGCACTGATGGCACAGCAGTTTCTGAGAATCCTGATCGTTGGTGTACCCGGCGATATTTTGTTTGAGACGGGAAAGAGATACCTCCAGGCGCAAGGAATCTTTGATGCCGGGTTTTACGTGCTTCTAGTCGGCACTCCTATTAGCATCGCCCTGAATTATTTCATGGTATACCACGTATTTGGGTTTATCGGGTCTGCTGTTGCTGTGGCAGCGACTTTTTGGATTATGCCTCTTCTGCTTCTAATCTATGTTTTTTTCAAAGTTGATCTCGAGTGTTGGGGAGGGCTGGATGTGAAGGCCATGTTCTCTGATTGGGGCCCTTTATTCTCTCTCGCTCTGCCCGGGATGCTGATGATCTTAGCTGAGTTTCTTGCCTTTGAGCTGGTCACGCTCTCCTCGGCACAGTTTGGAACTGCCAGTCTGGCGGCCAACTCGGTAGGAGGCAACACGGGAGTGTGGGCCTTTTTCATCCCTTATTCCGTGAGCGTTGCTACCTCCAATAGGATTGCCAACTTTGTGGGTGCCGAAAAGATCGAAGCTGCGAAGCTGTCCATCAGAGCTTCTTTCTACATGAGCTGGGTCATTGGCCTGGTAACTTTTACTTTGCTGGTTGTATTCCGCGGTGTGCTGGTGAAACTGTTCACAAATGATACAGAAGTAATTGAGATTGCCATGACGGTGCTTCCTATCATTGCCTTCAACAACATTTTTGATGGCTTCAATGTGGTCACGTCTGGTTGTTTGCGAGGTCAGGGACGACAGAAGATAGGCAGCATTTTGGCACTCGCTGCATACTATATTCTTGCAGTGCCATTTTCGCTTGTTGGAGGGTTTGTTCTGGGCTACAAGGTAGTAGGGCTTTGGGCTGGCATGACCGTTGGTATTGTAGCATTGTCTTTGCTCCAGGGGACTGCCGTTCTACGCGCAGACTGGGACTGGATTGTTTCTACTGCCCGGATCAGAAATCAGGCATAACTAATGCATCTCGACACAAAACATTCTGTATACTAATGATTGCCTCCGGCGGCCCTTCGCGGGGAGGATTGGTTCTGCTTCGCAGAAAGTGTAACACTCAACCATAGATTTAAAGGTTATGTAACTGCAATTAAACGGCTTACGATGAAATTTATATGAGACCATCGTCAGCTTCTGCGAAGCAGAGCCGACCTTCCCCGCGAGAGGCCGCCGGACTCGCCCTCTTCATGATGGTTTGGAGTGAATAACAGATAATAGCAAGATTACTATATGAAGTGAAACTTGTCTTGATAACCAGTGTGGTGATTATCAATATCTACTTTTTAAAATATAATTTGTGCATTTTTCAGTATCGATAATACTACTCCAAAAATGTCAGGCTTTACAAGTATATTCGGCAGTTCGGGAGCTGATAAAAGTAGCAGCACTCTTTCTACTTCTACTTCTGGCGCCAGCAATGCCCAGGTCAAACGACAGATCCAGGAACAGCTTTCGCAGGAACTGGCTATAGCAAATGCCACCGAACTCGTAAATGTATGCCATCAATCGATGCCTGGTTTGTAGAACTCTCCCAAAGTATATCTAGCTAACTAGAAAATAACGGAGAACTGCTATGAGAAATGTGTTCCAAATCCTGGTACTTCTCTCAGCTCGCGTGAGCAGGATTGTACCAAGAAGTGTATGGAAAAGTACATGCACGCATGGAATGTAATTAGCAGGTCTTATATCGCTCGAATCCAGCAAGCTGGTGCTCAGGGACAGATCTAGACGAGAGCGTTGACGGTACTACCGCCATTGTATATAATTGTAGATAACATGAATAGACGTTGGGTATGCGTAAAAGATGAGTTTTCCAAACAGTTTTTTTGGTAAGGTCCGCCATCAGGGCAAATAGACACTGAGTCAAACACCAGTGTTTCTTGCCCAGGCCATCGTACCATTCTACACCCACCATAAAGCTTTATCTCTCTGACCTTACTGCTTTCCCTTTTTCTAATCGTTTGCTATTCCATTTTACCTCTCCTCACTTCTATCTCGCCATGCTGTCATTCGTCTCAACTTTTCGGAACATTTATTCACCCCACGCTTCTTCATCTCTCAACTAATGGTTAATTAACTTTCTTCACTCCTTTCACGCTCTCTAGGACCGGACCTAATTAACCGAATCCAAACTGTATAGTACTATAGTAGTTCGCCGTTTTCTTTCTGCTGGTTCTAGAACTCCTTTGCATAAAAGTTTTTGTTATTGTTCTTGTTTTTTGGTAGTTTATAGACTCGCTCCTTGCACTTCATATACTTCTTCTTCATCATGCCCACCATTGGAGTCATAGGTTCTCTCAACTATGATATGGTGACCATAGCCAAACACATCCCTGAAAACGGGGCTACCGTGCCAGCAGAGCAATTTGAGACACACCATGGTGGTAAAGGTGCCAACCAAGCTCTAGCAGCATGCCGCCTTTCAGACCCTGCATCCATCTCAGTTAAAATGGTCGGCCGAGTAGGGTCCGACTCGTTCGGTAAAGAGATCAAGCTGTCAATGGAAAGGGAAGGAATCGACATGTCAGATGTTGTAGCAATAGAGGGAGAACGGACTGGAATTGCCACCATTTTGGTCGAAGCAGAGTCTGGTGAAAACCGAATTCTCGTGTTCCCAGGCGCAAATGGGAAATTAACCCCTGAAGACATCACTGCTGAAACACTGCAGGGAGTGAGTTTCCTCATTCTACAAAATGAAGTGTCGATGCCTGTAGTTTATAAATCTCTGGACCTGGCCAACAGCCTTGGAATCAAGACAGTGTACAACCCATCCCCGGTGTCCCGGGACACGCCAAAGACTGTCTTCAAGCAGGTGGACTACCTGATAGTCAACTCTACCGAGGCCCAGGTTTTGTCCGATTATTCTGTGCTCATCAACGAAGACCCGAATATGGCCCAGGCTGTGATTCCTACCCTGTACTCGCGTCTTCGCTCCAAGTGTATTATCATAACTCTGGGTGCAAAGGGCTGCGTGTGGTTTGACAGTACCAATCGAACGTCAGGCTACGCTCCTGCTCCAAAGGTTACCAAGGTTGTCGACACTACGGGAGCAGGTGATACCTTTTTGGGCGGTCTTACTTCTAAGCTTATTGCTGGCACGCAATTAAATGATGCCATCAAGTTTGCAATGAAGGCAGCGGCGATTGCTGTGACCCGGGCAGGAGCTGCTGAGGGAATCCCGACCTTGAACGAGGTTGAAGATATATACTCAGAAGAAAGCGGAGTGAAGGGATCCACAAGTGAACCTGAGGCTCCCCAGTAAGTTGGAACTAGTCATTACTGGTAGCAATTTAGTGTGATTGCATTTTTATATATAGAAACGCCCGACTCGGCGAAAATGACTACACTACCTATGCACTTAATAATTTGAATAACTTATGATATGAAGTCTAAGTTAGCCTACATAATATGTGTAATAATAATCTATCGAACTTGGGTAAAACTGCCTCCTTTTCATATTTATTTTATGTTCGTGCTTTTTCATTTGATTTCTTATCTAGCTAATCGTCGAACTCATCATTGGTATCAGCCGGCTCTGGTTCATATTCAGAATCATCTTTGTTTAGGCGTGTGCTGTCATCCGATTCATCTTTTTCCTCAGTGTCGTCATCGCCAGTAGTGTCACCGTCACTTAGAGAAAGGCTAGCACTGGCCCACATTGGTCCCTTGGCAGATAGGTCACGCCCCAAAACACGGCCGCCGTATCTTTCATACGATGGCTGAATCTCTGGCAACTTCGAAGTACTGACGCTGCTATTATCATCTTCCACGACAAGGGATTGGCCAGATTTCAATGTTTCTCGCATCGACTTTACTGCATTTTCCAGCCTTTCTCCACCAAGAGGTTTGGAAGACCGCCTTCTGTAAAACAAAAGATAAGCTGCTCCTGTCACTGCCTTCTCAGGCGATTCTTCACGGCACGAAGTGTCGTCAAAGTAATACCATTTCCCATCCACAAAATTTTTGGCGTGTGCAGTATAGTGACCGCCTCCTAGCCTTCCAAAGTGGTTGTCGACGCCAATCAAATCATAAATTAGAGGCTCGTCTTTGGATGTATCGCCAGCTCGCTTGCTCATATCCAGACCCTCAATGGGGAACTCGACAACATCGCTGATCTTGTCTTGGAAGCTGCGAGAGCTGGAAAACCGCTTGAGATGAATTGTCAGAATATCTGGAATAGTCCACAATTCTATAGTCTTTGTAGCCTGGCGAAGCTCTTGGCACCTTGAACAATACCACAAGTCATCTTCCCCGAGAACTTCGGGCCTCGAGAATAAATCAAGAGACTCATTCAGAGGAATAGTTCGTTGCTTCTGCTGACTCTCCAGCATTCTACTAACCTCCGGGTTAGCAATCTTTTCAAATTCCCAGATTGCAGAATCAGGTTCTTCTTCCCAATCACAAACAATTCCTTCCCCTGGTCGCACCAAAAGACCACCATGTGGAACTTCGTTCCTCTCGCCTCCTACTAAGCTGGTATCACTAGCATCCCATGGTAATGATGGCAATTGCCCAAGTGGAACGATCAGTGCATCGGTGTCACTTCTGCCGCTGCTGCTACTACTACTGCTTCTGCTTCTGGCACTACTATTTTCAGGCTCAATTTCCATCCCCATATTAGGATGTATCATCTGAACAGAAGTATCCGAATCGCTCGATGGAGGTGAGATTTCCATCGGAGTCGTACCTGGAGTCGGTACCTCTGAAGCTGAAAGAACGTATGTTGGAGGATTCACATGTACGTCAGTCGAAATACCGATATTGTCGCCTCCTATGTTTGCTGCTGCTGTAGTACTAGCGACCTCGTGTTCAGCCTCGTCGTTATTAGAGTTCTTGTCATCTGTCTCCATTCCTGAACCCTCATTATCAATTTCTAATGCCGGCTTTGGCAGCCGGTTGACCAGTGACTTTATATTGTCTCGCGTTAAGCCCCAGCCTGTCATTATCGGTTCCTCATCGAACCGCCTGCCACGCTGCTTTTGAGTAGCAATGTTTATTTCAATCTCATCTTCAGACAAAGAAGGAACAAAGTGGTGATATTGCTCATAAATTTTTGTGGATAAAAGCTGGATATCTGATGCCTCCTCTTTTGAGAGAACGATGAAAATCGGTGTGCCAAAGAAGTGCCCACCGGAATCATAACGGGAAGCCGTCTTTTTGCCAGTGGAATGAATCTTTGCGTTCTCACCTAAGCGGTGAAATACTGGGACCACAAATCGATCCTCCGAGATTGTCTGTGGCAACGGTTCAGGAACCTCGCTTAGCAGGACAGTATCATTTGATTGGATCTGATCAGATACAATGGCCCGGTCATCATGGTGCTGATAGAATCGATTATTGTAGACATCGGAACAAAGCAGCCTAGTAGGATCGAGACCCGGCACTTTGACGGCAACATACTCTTTCAGCTGTCTCATGGTAGAAAATTTGTCAATAGCCACTTTAATTTCCCGGGATTTCCCATCCATTGTCATGATGTAAACATCTTTGAACCATAGATTGTCGTTAGGAAGTGGGAGGGTAAGATCCATGAACGGATCAAAGGTAATGGAAATTTTTTGGCAGACGGGGCACACCAGGGTGGACCTGTAAAGACCCGTGAAAAGATCTAGAATAGCAGAGTCATTTCTCAGTTTATGCATATTCCAGCATTCACGCGCCAATCCAGCAATGGCCTTCCTGTCGCCAACTTTTTCTTCGGGAAGCTCTGGTTTTTCGGTAGCTGGCTTTTGTTTTATGCGGTTAAGATCCTCGTGGAGACTATCCAGCAAGAAAGCTACAAACTCCTGTGAATCCTGCTGAGCATAACCTGAAAATGCACTGTTGTATCTACCCACAGTATACCTGAATTCACTAGGAGAGCAGGGCCTGGTTGTACCAAAAAAGAGGTTGCGCAGGAGTTTCCCAAAAGCCAGCGCCACGTTCCCTCCACATCCTATTGGGTTGTCGGGATTGATGTCGTTTTTGTAGTCGGACGTTAAAAAGTAAGCAGCAAGTTCTTCAATGTGGGACAAGCATTGCAGAGCAGAGTTCATATAGCAGGTATTTCCTAAATTTTGCAATCCAATAGTACCTCGAGTTTTGCCGTCGTCGGAAGAGAGCCAGCCTCGGGGTGTAATCTCTTCAATAATTAGTTGGATTTCTTCATCACCGCTGCGAGGTGACAATCCAAGGCTGGATGCAAGAGTCGTAAGAGGGGCTATTGATCCAGCTGCTGCAATAAGTTTTTTATGAGGCAGCTTGCTGAAACGCGGGCTGGTGATTTCTTCTGGTAGATTCAACGTCGGTCGAGGTATCTGCCACAGTTTCCACTGTTTAGTAGATCCCATTTGGGCCACCAAATTGACCAACGGGATATCGCTAGACACGACAAGGCTTGTGTCCGGTGAACGGGGATAATGCTGTGTCCGAAACCCCAGTGTAGAAAACTCGATGCTGACGACCGAACCCGTGCAAAACGTGAGATTTAGATTCTGTGGGGTTTTCATGTTGACAAGTGGATAGGATCTGGCAGGAGTGCTGGCGTCTACGCCATACCACTTGGAGAGCAGCTGAAATGCAGGTTCGGGAATATGAACATTGGTGAGATCCGAGCTCAGTTGGACCGGTGGGATTTTTCCTTTTTGTCCGATAACTTTATCACCGTCACTGACATCGTCGTCTACAGAAGTCTCTTCTTCTTCTTCTTCTCCTTCTTCTTCTTCTTCTCCTTCTTCTTCTTTTTCAGCAGCATCCGCGTTCATAAACAAGTCCCACCAAGAAGGTGAAACAAAGTAATATCGCATACCCAGCTTTTCTGGACCCCCTACTAAGCTGTTAATCAGCTGGATCCTATTGTAATGCCTCGCCATTAATCCAACATTGGAGTCGTCTCCAGCGTCTTTTTCATCTCCTGCGATCGAGTTGTTGGCCAGCTCTACGGTCGTATCCTCGATGTCTTCGTTTTCTTCTTCTATTTCATTCTTGGCATTGCCCGCATCCAAAGATGTCTCAGACGAATGCGTCGAGACGGTCAGCTCAGACCCTTCACTCGACAACGACGAGTTGTTTTCGGGCGGAACCGGGCGTTCCAACGGCTTGTCCTGTTGCTGCGGTGAGAACTCTACGGTGGAATATGGTCTCTTATGCGACGGTGGGACGTGGACGACTTGGGCTGGTGAAGGAACTTCGGCGTCAGTCAGGACCGAATTCAGAGGGGATGACGAATCATAGAGCGGAGTTGCGGGACGAGAAGACTGCGGGGACGTAGGCATCTTAGTTAGTTAAAAATCATCAATAATTGTGATATACACCCAAAGGCACGATAGAGTTTTTGGTCAATCCAAGCCTTAAAAGCGCGGAACATGGATAAGGAAGTGGCATCCTCTTTCACGCGATGATTTGCTGGCTATCCGAACATAAACGAGGACATTTAACCCCGCCATAGCTTTCTTCAATACGCTAGCTAATGATAGCTCACCTTTTTCTTTATATAACGAGAAACCCCAGATCAGAGAGAGCCATCTGCTCGAAGCAAAAGTTGGATTTAAGTCTTACAAAAGCCACACTTAAAACTGACAGGTTTAGCATTATTATGTAAGGGTGTGGTGGATAATAAGTATGCGATGAGTTGGGCAAACGCAAACCGGCCTGCGAGCTCGCCTCCGGCGAGGCCCTTTCCAGGGAGGGTTGTTCGGCTGCGCGGAAGAGCAATTTACTTAATAACTTAAGACCTGGCTGTATATGTTTATCCACTGAGCTCCACCTATTTGTTCTCTGGGGAAGTCGTTTTTTTATCGCCTACTTTAAGCTCGTTTTACCCTAATCTCGTTTTGCCCTAATCTCGTCTGCCCCTCGAGGTTCACGTTCACACTCTGCTGGATTTCTAAATTGATAAGGATAGCAACAAGGGAAGTAGTACTGAATAGTTGGAATACAAGAAAGAGTACTGAAGAAATTGCATGTCACATATATCTGTGTGTGGAAACAGGCAGCCGAAACTTCCGGCACTCATCTGGTTGTTACTGATACCAAGTAACACAGCTACAGCATCAATGTCTATTTATTTAAGTTCTACTAGTACAGATTCAGTTGATGGAAACGATAGAAATCAAACTGTCAAGATAACTGAGAAATCATTTTTGTTAAGACGATTGGAGAGTGGCTGACATCAATTGGCATACTTGATGAAGGTTACAAAAAAAACGCGGGGAGAATGAGATTCTGCAGGGGGTGCAGATCACAGATAGATAAGCATAATTAGGTGGGCAAAGAGTGGACGATGTATAGAATGCGGCAACTATGGTAGAGAGATGAGATAGAGAGTGAGAAAAAACATGCCGTCCTTCATACATGGCTTCTATAACACCGCATTTAAAAACATTTGACTTCAAAGGGATGAGAAAAATATCAAAGGCATCAAGTAGCATCACAACTTCTTCTTCTATTAGCTGGCTGTATCCTCATGAGCCAAGCAAGACCCAGACTTTGTTACCTTTCTTGTCAACGAGAATGTTATATTTTACAATACTAAAGCGATTCCCTGAATCTTGTTCAGACTGTGTCACAATATCGCATAATTGTATATATCACTTAATGCCTGCTACTGGCTTCGTACCGTCCACGCAGACACGAGTAAGTATAAATATGCCTACGTCCTACATTCTATCGTCTACCTTGCCCATTTCCCGACTAAATTGATTCAAATTCTAGTAGAGAGAAAAATAATAGCCAGATCAACAATGTCGTACAAGTATTACGTGCGCCCAACGGTTATGCTTAGTTGAGAACGTCCTCCTTATAACTGTAGTAACGTTCCCTCGGTCATAATCTTACGTGCTCACAGCATAAAACGAACTGCTACCTCGAAGATAGCCTTAAACAGCTCAATTGTTTCAGTCTAAAACAAGCTTGCTTTCGCACAACGACAACTCTCCCCTTTATAGAGGAGAGTAGAAGATAGGGTCTCACACCACCAAACAGCAGACCAAATGAAATCGTATCACCAAAATTCATCTATGTAAAAAAATACGATGCCGACGCCATGCCGACATACGCGCCCGCCCCCCAACCCTACCCTCGGTCCGGGTTTTACCCCAGGTTTCTTTGAAGCCTTACCTTTCAGCACTATTTTATATGCGAGAGAATTGCCTTGCTTCAGTATTTTTCTCTCTTCAGGCCCGACATTCAATAAAAATAAAATGTTACGATCATCTAGGTTGCCCGTGGAGAATAAGCTGAAGCATTCGCTTAGGCAACTCGCCGGTGCTGGCTTCTCTGCCAATTCAAACTCGGCTATTGTATCGAGTTATTCGACGACCTCGGCAGCTGAGCCAGTAGTCAAACCGCTGAAAAACATTTGCATTGCCAATAGAGGAGAAATTGTACACAGAGTCGGTCGCACAGCTACACGGCTAGGTATAAAAACCACTTCTCTGTATACCGACCCGGACGTGGACCTCCCGTCTGCTACTTCGAGCCGAATCAACCTGAATCTCGGAGCTCCGTCGGGATACATTGATATCGAGCGAATTGTGCAAACTGCGAAGCAGGCAGGCTGTGACTCGATCCACCCAGGGTATGGATTCCTGTCTGAGAACAGTCAATTTGCAAGGCGGGTGAGAGAAGAAGGATTGGTGTTTGTAGGACCCCCTCAGCAAGCGATTGAATCGATGGGAGCCAAAGATCGGTCAAAGGAGATAATGGAAAGCGCAGGCGTGCCATGTGTACCTGGATACCACGGGAGTGAGCAGAATGTGGAGTTTCTCGAGAAGGAAGCCGAGAAGATAGGATACCCGGTACTGATCAAAGCGGTTCTGGGAGGAGGTGGTAAAGGTATGAGGATTGTGAACAAACCAGAGGATTTTAGAGACCAATTAGAATCATCGAAATCCGAGGCACTATCTGCATTCGGGGATTCCAACGTTTTGATCGAGAAATACATTACTACCCCGCGTCACATTGAAGTTCAGGTTTTTGCAGACAAATACGGCAATGTCGTTTCCCTTGGGGAGCGAGATTGCAGTGTGCAGAGGAGACACCAGAAAGTGATCGAGGAGAGTCCGGCTCCAGGGCTCAGTCAGGAAATAAAAGATGACATTCACGCTAAAGCTCGGGCCGCTGCGAAGGCTGTCAACTACGAAGGAGCAGGCACAGTTGAGTTTATCTTCGATAACGACACAAACCAGTTTTTTTTTATGGAGATGAACACCCGGTTGCAGGTAGAGCACCCAGTAACCGAGGCTGTTTGTGGGGAAGATCTAGTAGAATGGCAGCTACTAGTGGCGGCGGGATTCCCGTTACCCAAAACGCAGGACGAGATTAACCTCACCGGACACGCATTCGAGGCCAGAATATACTGTGAGGACCCGTTTAAAGGGTTCTTGCCTTCGAGTGGTCAGATTGTGCATCTCCAAGAACCCACGGCAGGTAATCCTAGGCTGGATTTTACCTTCAGAGAAGGAGACACCGTTTCATCTCTGTACGACCCTATGATCGGGAAGCTTATTGTTTCTGGTTCCAGCAGAGACGAGGCTCTGGCCAAACTACGACTGGCACTCGACCAACTAGAAGTAGTAGGACCCACTACGAACATTGAATTTCTGAAAAGAGTAGCGTCGCATGCGAACTTTGTTTCGGAGAACCCAAAGGGACTGGAGACTGGCTTTATCCCGAAGAACGAAGCTGAGCTTTTTGCAGTTCAGCCGGTACCGGACGAAGTGTATGCACAGGCAGCACTTGGAGTTTTATTGGCTTCGGCATCTCAGAGCACCACGCCGTCACTTTCCGACTCGAGTCGTTCGAGTTTTGGTGCTTCTAGCGGCTGGACTTCGGCGACGTTTGAAAAGAAGCTTGAGTTCGGCAACTCTGAATCAGCACCAGTCAAAGTCTCGGTGACCAATGTTGGCGAAGAGAAATATAAAGTTCGACTCCCTGACGGCGAAGAATTTTCTGTTTCTGCTAAGTACAACCCAGTCTCTAAGAAACTTCACACCAAATTCACAACTAGCCAATTCATCAATACTGTGGTTGTTGAAGACCACAATGTGCATGTGTTCCACGATGGAAAGCACTATAACGTGAGCCTTCCCCACCCTGAATGGCTTCTTAAAGCTCTAGGTGAAGAAGAACTGAAGAACTCGGTCGTCGCACCGATGCCATGCACAATTGCTCGCGTCAACGTGGCTGAAGGGGACAAGGTCAAGAAAGATCAAGAACTGGTTGTCATTTTGAGTATGAAGATGGAGACGAGCATACGGAGTCCAAGCGATGGAGTGGTCAAGCGAGTCGCCCACGGCGTAGGGGAACTAGTGAAACAGGGAACTCTTTTGGTGGAATTTGAGGAAGAACAAGAAGTCCAAGATTGATTATAGTATAACTCTAATGTATGCTTTTATAAAATCGGGCCTGGTCTGGCGGCAGTCAACGACTCTTCTGCTTCGCAGAAAGGATTCTACTTCCCTTCAGCTACCCACTTCGCAGCAGTCTTTTTCAAATCAACCTTTCGGATCTTGCCAGAAGCCGTCTTGGGAAAGTCTGGGACAAAATACCAATACTTTGGAATCATGTAGTGACCTAGTTTGCTATTCACCAATTCCTTGAGCTCTTCAATCGGTGGCGGGTTGTCTTTGTGTGTGTGTTCCCAAATAACGAAAGCCGCTATAGCCTCGCCGTATTTTTCATCTGGGACTCCCACAACAGATGCCTGGGAAATCGCAGGATGCGTAAATAGAACGTTCTCAATCTCCAAAGGATGCACATTCTCGCCTCCACGAATGATCAAGTCCTTGATTCGTCCGGTAACTTTCATGTAGCCCTGGTCGTCAATGACACCTTCATCTCCTGTCCTCATCCATCTCGTGCCCTCACTGTCGTAAACCATGGCCTCTTCGGTTTTGGAAGCATCCTCAAAATATCCAGACTGCAGTAGATATCCGGCTACAATAATCTCACCTGGAGTGTTTAGAGGAAGAGGCTCAAGAGAGTCCACAGCTACAATTCTTGCCCTTGTATGCGGCATGATAGTGCCAACTGTAGACACTCGCCTGTCCAACGTGTCATCTGGGAACGACATAAAACTTACAGGAGATGTTTCTGTCATGCCATAGCAGATAGTAAGTTCGCTGAGATTGAAGCGAGATATCAGTTTTCTCATCATTTCGATGGGGACAGAAGACCCGGCCGCAATACCGGTTCGCAAGAACTCTAAACCTCCCTTGGCAATCTCACCTTCCAGCTCCATCTCAGCGGCAAACATTGTCGGCACTCCGTAAAGTGCCGTACAGTGGTATTCGCGAATGGCTTTGAAGACAGCCTTTGGGTCAAACGAGTCAGAGGGCAGCACGATGCAGACTCCGGAGCTGAATGCTGCCATATTTGTGAGTACGAGCCCAAAACAGTGGAACATAGGCACGGGTGCGCATATGTGGTCCTGGCCAGACGGGTGGTTGCTGTTTTCTGCTTTAAGGCCCATTCTGTGGCCAAGAAGGAAACCGTTGTTGACAAGATTTCTGTGGGACAGGCATGAGAGTTTGGGAAATGAAGTGGTCCCGGAGGTGAATTGCATGTTGATAACCTCATCAGGTTGAAGAACAGGCAGGCTTTGTTGTTCAGTAGTGCTTTGTTGGGGTGACTTTTCAAGAAGCTCACTAAGAGGATGAATGGTGAAGGGCCCGTCGTTGTCAGTATGTTTTTCGACATGGTCTGCAAAGGTTTCCGGAAGGCTGTCTTTGCCGGTAGTGATATAAACCTTCTTGATCGAGGGGACAGCAGCAGCACATTCGAGTGCGATTTCGACCCCATCTCTCGGCTCTTTAGTGCGTCCTCGGCTAAGCCTATCCTGAAAGATCAGAGCTACAGATTTGCTCCTAGAGAGTGCATTGGTAAACTGGCTGACTGTGAAAGCTGGATTGAGAGGCACCAAGGCAGTCCCCAGTTTCGCAAGACCGATCTGAATGACCTGATACTGCCATAACGACCCTGCGCAAACACCCACAGCGTCTCCTTTTTTCACGCCCTGAGCCATAAGGTTCTTCGCTAACACGTCACTGAGCCTATCAAGTTCATTGAAAGACAGAGTGACGTTTTGATGGAGTGATATTACAGCTGGCTTCTCACCGTATTTGAGAGCTGCTTGGTGGACCAATTCTCCGGTAGTCCATTCGACCAAAGGAGGTTCACCTGGCCCAGTAACGTCCGAAACGGTCAGCGAAGAATACGAGCGACGAATAGGCAACCCTCTGAGACTCGAAGAGTTATTTCTATCGCTTTGGCTTATTTTTTGACGGCTTTGGCTATGAGATGCTGTTACGATTAGCCGGTGGTTCCAAGCTTCGTCTTTAGGACTGAGTCTGCTCACATTCCCTCGATGAAATCTTGCGAATTTGGCCAATCGCACTCCTCCTGACCTGCACACCGACCTAGCAGTGGTTGAAATCATTTGAAGAGGAGAGTTGAGATCAAGCAAAGAGAGGCAGATGCTTCGCTTTTTCCTTCCATCCAATTTATATCCGAGGAATTGTGGTTTTTTAAAAGCTTAAATCAACGAGTTTCGGTAAGAACTCGGTCGGGTTCTAAAATAATGTGGGGCGTGTGTGGGGAAAAAGTGTGGGGATTTAGGTCCGCGAGATGAGGTGAGAGATAGTGAGGCAGCTAAACTCATAGAAGAGCATTGAGAAAAACAACTTAGTCAGTTAGTCAGTATCACTCGTATGCAATGAAGTCAATGAGGGGGTTACTTAGAGGAAGGTGGCTTTGGGATGATGTCGGAGTGGTTTCGGGGTGGTATCAGGAATAGTAAAGTGCCAGGTGTGCCGGATCCAGTTCTAAAATTGAAACTCTGTCATCACATAAAAGCGATCTTGCAGCTGAATTGTCTGCGGGGTATTGGACAAAGTTGTTTCAATTCGACATATAATGTTTAATTACAGTTCGTGATACGGTGAGCTTCGTAACGGGGTAGGTGACTACTCTGTACTGACTACTCTGCACTAGTACGTTGCTTGTAATTAAGATACACCAATAAAGCACAGAGCAAGCAGATTCAACTGTCAAAAGTCATGTCTGACAAAAGACAATACAGTAACATAAAAATCCATATACCACTTGGGTCAACATTTCGAACGTGTCTCCACTGCTGGGGCCAGCCCCAGACCCCGTAGCTCTGCTTCGCAGAGAATCACGTACGTGCTAGTATAGTGCCCTGTAATGCCATCCAACCGTTGCTGGCATTGCTGGAATACTCGGTGTTTAGTGGGAGTTGACACCATTTTGACCTGGAAATCACACGATCATTAATAATTCTTCTTTGAGGATTTTACTTGGTTGCTTTCAATCGGCCATTGTACCTGCCATTGTACTTGCCATTGTACTCGTCGTTGCACGCGTCTTCGTAATCAGTCTTTTTAATTGTCGTATTTCATCCGTTGACCATACTAACTATACTTGTATCCTCGACTAGTCTATTTAGTTTTTTTTCGATTGATACTTTTAGTTTATTCCATTTTTCCAATTGGTGCTTCTACTAATCTATTCAGATTTTTCAATTGATACTTTTAGTTTACTCCATTTTTCCAATTGGTGCTTCTACTAGTCTATTCAGATTTTTCAATTGATACTTCGAGTTTATTCCATTTTTCCAATTGGTGATTCTGCTTAACTATTGTGCTTCGCTTTTTATCCAGAATCGTTTAGTCTGTTCCGTTCTTTCAATTGATACTTTAAGTCTATTCCATTCTTTGAATCGGTGCTTCTCCCTTCTACTAGACTCGATTAGTCTGTTCCATTCTTTCAATTGATAATTAAGCTTACTAAATACTACTGAAGACTGCTTCACCCTTTAACTACACTGGCCTAATTTGCTCCGTTCTGTCAATCGATAGGTACTTCTATTTAATTGTTCTAAACAAGCTACTTCATTTCTTTACCCAATTTCTATAACTTCCTTTTAGTATACTCGACTAGTCTATCCCGTCTTTCAACTGATAACTTAACTTGCTCATTTATTCTGTTGGTCCCTTTTACTGGTTGGTCCCTTTTACTGAACACTATTTCAGACCTCTACTCTACAGGCCTAGTTTATTCCGTTCTGTCAATTGATTGATACTTCTATTGAATTGGCCCAAATAAGTTACTTGATCAAGCTACTTGATTTCTTTACCCATTTCTATAATTTCCTTTCACTATACTCTACTAGTCTATCCCGTTCTTTCAATTTGATACTTTTTTCTCAATTATTCTAGACTAACGATGATTGATCTCATTCAAGGGTGAATATTGTCATCTCTGCGAAGCAGAGCTACGGGGTCTGGGGCTTGGCCCCAGCATTTCCGTTCGCTCGGTCTACTACAATGTCAGCGGGCTTCTGTTAACGTCGAAGCCCGCGGAGCCCGCGGAGCCAAGATGATTTGTAAAATGTGTAAGCCGGTCGGCCGAGAAAGAGGAAGGAAAAACTGGAATAAACGAGTCTAGACTGCACATTCTGCCTCTTCAGACAGAGTGGTAGGTAGTAGTATACGTGTAGCCAAGCCAATACATCAGCTTGGGTCTAGTCTTTCAATACGTCGACTCAGTCGCGTTTGTCAAGCAGTCTAGATGACTATATGATCGGGCCATCCTTGCCAGAAAGGGAAGTTGGAACCACCTGGGCGCAAAGCACTGCTACCGCAACCCTGACTAAACTCAGCAAATTTCGTTTCTCCTAACCCTGACACGGCTGTGCATATTCCGTCGTTTCGGCAAGCATCTTACGCCGCACAAATAGATGGGATCGGTCCGCCGTTGCCGCAACTCGCATGCCCATCAAAGTAACCAGGGGCACGGCTTAAGCGGTGATGTCAACAGCCGTGCGGTTGGTTCCATGCCATGCAGTTACTAAGCATTACGTGACAACTCACACGCATCTCCGCACCGGACTTCGGAGCCAAACGATTCCGACAAATAATGTTCAGCCGCATCACCGCGGCTTTGCGAGCTCGCCTCCGGCGGGGCCACTCCGTGGAGGAGGGTTCCGTGGAGGAGTGGTTCCGTGGAGGAGTGGTTCCGTGGAGCAGAAAGATGAGCTTTGGGTTTGTTCGCAGTTGGAAGGGCAAACGGAGCAGCAAAACGTTTGTTATTAGCCATACTGTAGTGTGCTGCAGAGTTTAACTTCGTGGGACTCTGTCCGTCCTCATATCTCAGTATATACGCCTAAGAACGTTAGTACGCTTAGCAGTCGTCTCTCCAGTCTCTCCAGTAGGCAGATTTATGTGAAAGCAGAACCAACCCTCCCCGGAAGGGGCAGCCGGAGGCAGCGCAGACACGTCGTGTTATAAACCGTGTTATAAAAATTTATCCTTCATTAAATAAATTATCGTACATAATAATAAACAGTGCAGTCCCATTATTGGACAGCCTCGGGGTTCTCGTCCTTGATCTTGTTAACCTTCTGTATTCCCTGGCATACGTGGGTCTCAATGTGCTGAGTGATCCACTCGTCTGCATTGCGAAACGTCTCTCCACATCCTCTGCACTTTCCGTGCATCCCACTTCGATCCCTCTTCTTGGTCCCGGCAGGATACTCGAAATGCATGGCCTTGAGGTGGTTCTTGTACGTGTCGCACCGCGAGAAGCCGCCAGACTGGTGGCACGCGGGCTCCAAAAACACAAAAGCGTTCTGGCTCAGCGAGGTCTTCAGGAACAGCGGGCATCGGAAAGGCGCTTCTCCCCTGTGGGACTTTTGGTGTCTGAAGAGGTCGTTAGGTCTCGCAAAGCCTCGTCCGCAGTCTTCGCAGGTGTGCGGTCGCGAGTTCACGCCCAGATGGATGGATTTGTGCGTTGCCAGGTTGCTGAACCAGCCATGGCACTCGGAGCACTGTCGTTTCTTTCGGCCGTTGGCGTTTTCAGACGCGAGGGCCCCCAGGCCTGGGATATTACTGAAAGTGTCCAGTGGCAGAGAGATTCGGTGTTGCTGCTGTTGCTGGTGGTCGTGCAACGATGTGGGAGATAACGGATTAGTGGCGGTGGCAGCAATAGCGGTGGCAGCAGCGGCAGCGGCAGAAGCAGAAGCAGAAGCAGAAGCAGCAGTGCTGCCATTCGTGATAGCACTACTACTATTATCTGGATTTGTCAGACTTGCGATTGAAATCTTTGGCACATCTCCCGATGGTGCGCGATTGTGCTGTCCCGAATTTGCTTCGCTAACGTGCTGCTGCTGCTGCTGCTGCTGCTGCTGCTGCTCGTTTTTGTTGCCGTTCCTGTGAGAATCATCTACGCCATTTCCACTTTCAGGACCAGCAGTCGGTCCCATCTCACCTAAAAGTCGCGTGTCGACCTGAGACTCAGAGAGAGACTCGGACAGAGACACTGTCATGTTGGAGGGCGTCGTGGCAGCCGTGCTGGACGCACTAGGGCTTTGTGTTTGCGTGTTGTTGTTTTTGTTGTTGTTTTCGGTCGTTGCAGCTGCTACCACTTTGCGGGCACTGAATATCGGAGATCCACCGCCTGAGGACGATACTGGAGAACCTGGAGCAAGCACCACTGGAGGGCGACCAGTAGTATCGTAGTTTGCAGTAGATGAAGTATTTATCTGAGGTTTGTTGATTTCGGTCGTTGTCGTCTGCTGGTCACCCTTTGAAGTCAAAAACGGAAACACCATTCCTCTGGACCACGGAGCTGGCAAGACAGGCTTCTTTACTCCAGTACCACTACTTTCAACAACAGCAGAGGAGTCTGATGAAGACTGTGGGGGTGAAGAAAGTGATGACGAGGGGGGTGAAGAAGACGCAGACGCAGACGTAATTGGGAGTGAACTCGATTTGAAATGAGAATCCACAAAAGCCACTGATCCAGCGGTTAACATATCGTTGTTGTTATTTTTCTGCCAGTAACAAAATGACACTGGCACCCAAAGAGCGAAGAATAATCAATAGGGCCCTTGCTCTCTGGTTTGAAATTCTTGTCCGTTCTCGTATAATTGGATTCCTTCTCTTGCTTTTCTTTCCTTTCCTTTCCTTTCCTTTCCTTTTCTGGTTTGTGCGTGTGTCGTCTGCTTGATATTTGAATATTGTATAGTATATTGTATACAATCCAATATCAATAAACAAGCTTTACAATATGGCAGAGAAGTTGGTAATACAGCAATTTCCCTTTCTGTCCTCTCTCTGACTTTTCGCTATATTCTGATCCTTGTTTCACAGCGTATATATAATCCAATATCAATAACAAGCTCTATAAAATGGTCAGCAGTTAATGATATATAGCAATTCCCTTTCTGTCCTCTCTTTAGCCTTTTCGATATATTCTGATCCTTTTACTCTTTTTCCTTTCTGTCCTATATTCTTTCAAAGCACAGCTCGTCTCTCTTAAAACACTCTCAACTCTCTCGCCTTAAGAATCGCGGAGTAAAATAAAAAGCTTCCGTCCACACTTTATATTAATAATGGAAAGTCCACCGTAATGGAAGAAGTGGAATACCGGCCTTGCCTCACACACACATAGTTTTCTTCGGTGCAGTTCCGGTTCCGAGGATTGAGCATTACCCGGCTTCTCTGACGTCGGTATTGGTATGGATTTAGGGGTTTAGGGCGATGCGGTCGTATAGCACGGCTGGCACGCGGGCGATCACTAAGGGGGGAAGAGGGTAAGGGTGGTGTCTAGGGCGTGTGGCTATGATGTGGCGCGTTATTTTGTGAGCAGCGGAAGAAAAATGGAGAGAAGTGCTGGCAGGGAGCCACGGCTGTGCTGGGAAGGCACGGGTCTGGGGCAAGGGGTAGGAAGGCCGATTGAATCCCGCACGATGAGTTAAGATTATTCTTTTAGTGGCACAACAGAGATATGAGCTTTTTTTTTGCTCCTAGGCGGAAGGCACCCTTCCATCCGAGTTTGCCATTTTGGCCGATCGGCGTACGGCTTAGGATCGGCATCAACTAATCCGCTATAGAGCTGTTTTCTAAGAAATCTCGGCCCTGCGACAAAATGTGTGGCCGATTAGGGTAAGCGATGCTCGCCCTTTTGTTTCTTGTTTTGTTAGTAAGTTATCGGTAAAGAATCCACCACCCTTGATATCAGCCGCACATGCACGGGACTTTAAACTCCTTCATTAACGCCGCTGGAAAGTTCGGGAGTCGGGGCTAGGGCTGCTGCCTTGAATCTTCAGTTTGCTTGGTCGGGTCAAGAGTAATGAAGTTATGACTGTCAGAGATACAAGATGTGTTTGGGAAACAGGTTGTTCTGCTTTTCTTAAATGCGAATGGTTCTGGTTTTCTAAATTACTAAATCGTTTAAAAGCTATTAATTGATTGGGTAGGGATAAATCTAGCGGAACCTTTATAAGCGTGCTTTTTCAGTTAAGTTACGGCTCTCTGTGGCTTGAATCCTGCGAACCACAAGGACCACACTACCACCAGAAAGAGTCGCACAACAAAAAAAAAAAAGCCAGCATGCATTTGCCGCTTGACCTGGCTTTATCCCTACTAGAAGCACCCAGCAGAACACTTCTTCCGTCGCTTCCTCACGGCTCTCATCATGGACTCATTCAGCTCGCAAATGCCCAGGTCACGTGTGCATGCATGGGGCTCATGTGAGGCTGCTAGAGTTGCGGCTTTACTTAATCTGATAAACGTAGGCTTCAACTTAACTAGCCAGTGTCAGAAGTAAAACTAGATAATACTATCTGCTCGATAAGTGTCTCGTCTATATGTAGTTACGTTTTGTCATCTTGCTAAGATTGACTGGAATTACGAGGCACCCGATTTTCTCCAAATGGTCATCCGCATTCTATCAGGAACCTATTTTAGATTCGCATAACTCTCTGTTACATCTTGAAAGCTGTCAGATTGTGCATTCTCCTCTTCCATCCCGTGAAGCGGAACAAACATCTCTGCCCCACCAGAGGTGAGCTGCACCCCGTATTACGATGGTTAGCAAAAACAGCCGAGTTAAAATTGCACATTCCTATTTCGAAAGTAAAAACGCTAACCACGGGAACTATCCGCTTGAATCCTCAAGTTAGGTGATCAGCGCATAGCGCCGTATCGCGGTTAAAACAGTGAGGAAGAACCAGGACACCTGATCTGAGAGAGCTCCGTCTCATCCGAGAGAAGGCTTGCTAAAACTATCATTAAGTCGTCCGTCACGTCACACGTGGAAAAAGCGTTTCTTCTTTCGTGGGAATTGTTTGGATACGTTGGGAATTGAGTGAGCATTTGTTATAGCGATGATGCATGTAACGAACGCCCATCTTTCCATTCAGCCGCGTAAGGCTGTGTTGGCGATCGATATCGCAAGGCTGAAGAATCAGTTTAGCACCGGGTGGTGTGGAGTTCGGAATATCTTTCTCGGAAAATACTAGCAAACGTCCAGGGGTGGTCGACGGTCCAAAGCGGTGTAACGGGCCGATTGGGAAGGGCATATGACGGGGATGTTAAGTCGATGAAAGCCATCTTGGCAATGTTATTAGCATAACTATTACAGACTTCGGTCCTGGGCCTTAGGTCTGGCCCCCCGAATAAGTTGGCTAGACCATCCGTATCACTCTCATTCAAACGCCACTCCATTGATTGGATGGGGCCCATGCCGAGAGACCGACGTTCTAGAACGAACGGTGGGGAAAGCTCATCGCTTCTGGTAGCCATAAAGCATATGGAGGAGCTAGATTTTGCTGAAGATTACCAACATCAAGGGCTTGACTACTTTCTTCAAGCTGCTTTATGCTTGTGTTACATCGGGGCGAAAACGTGGTGTTGAGACGAAGAGAATACATGAAACTTAACGTTTGAGGTTTATCTTACCGCTTACTTCCGGTTGCTTGATTCTAATATTGCCATTATTATTTCTGCTGTTGCAGTTGACTCGCGGTTCCAATGTTTGATCTGATATATTGATAGAAGGAAAGACAAGAAACAGTCCTTTATCATTAATTTCAGGCATAGGAACCTGCAATTGATGCTCCTAGAAAGTGAAAATTTCGAGCAACTACGTGCTATTTACGTCTTTCTCTGCTTCGCAGAGCTACGGGTTCTGGGGCTGGCCCCAGCAATTCTTCTTCTTGCTTGTCAAACATCACTACAGTGCCGCTTCACACACGCGCAATTCCATTAAGTTTTTTTTTTAAACTTCTCACTTCTACACCATTAGTTATATATTTACATCTTCTTTGTTCACACAGTCGTCCTCTCTAAGCCGAGCAATCATGGGTTCCATTCAACACACCAACCAACTCTACTCTACTCCCTTTCATTCTTCTATCCAACGCGCATAGGTTCAATTGATGGAATGTTTAGGCCTTTCTAGATCTAGTAGACCTGGTTTCCACCCCAGTGGCGACTCCGGCATCTTCGCTTGCAATCTTCTTTGCCTTGGCCGCAGCAATTCTCTTGGATCTGGACTTGGTGTAAACCCTGATATAAAAGGCAATAAACAAGAACAGATACGAAGTCAGCAACCCACAACCGTAAATGGCGGCAAACTCCTCTCCAGCACAAGATCCCATGTTGGGCATCCAAGGCCAGTAGGTGTAGCAGAAGTACGTGTAAGTAGCAAAGTACACAAACCCGAGATCAATGACAAACTGAATGATCTGGAATCGAGTGACCCACTCCTTCCACCACACTCGAATACCCCGGGCAGCCAAGAAGTAGTACCAGTACATGACTACGTGCACAAACAAATTGAGCACAATGGGAACCCACGACACAGAAGTTCTACCAAGCAGCTGAGTATAGCACAAGAGAGCAGTAGCACCATGGTGATACGTGTGTAAGAACGTCAAGGGTTTCTTTCGCAACACCAAGAAAACAGTGTCAAACAGCTCGTAGTACTTGGTCAAGTAGTTCAAGTAGTACAGAACGACAATAGGCTGGGTCCACGAACCTTTGCTGCAAATGGCATACAAGATTCCGTGCTTGTAGAGAATAGGGAAGATTTGCTCAACCAGCAAGATCAGAAGAGTGCCAGACAGTAGAGTCAGAAACAAGTTATGGATCTGGAACAACCAGTTGATCCTGATAACCGGAGCCGACTGCAGTAACAAGCGGCCGCCAAAAATCACAACGTAATACGTGACAATGCCGGCAACGACCTCGGGCAAGGTACTGAACGGCACTTTGCCCTGCTGAAAATGGAAATCAGATGGTTTCCAGCCAGTCAACTCGTTGGTCCAATGGTCAAAAATGGGCCACAAGTAAACGCCAAAGGGCCTGTCCACAGAGGGAGCCTGAACCTGCAGCCAGCTTGAGGTGGATTCAGGGAATTGAAAAGAAAACGACTCCATTATTTTTGACTTTTGAAAGAAAAAAAATAGAGATATTATAGCCTAAGACAAAAAATATTAAAGCGATACTGTTTTTTTTTTTCAGACGGGAAGCGTTGTCTGTGTCTGCGAGTATGTTATATACCTAGGTGGCAAACTATGCTTATACCACGAGGAGAGGAGTGTGCAAATATATATACTCGTATATATAGCTGTCCTTTTAATTTTTATAACAGTTTGATCTCGACGCGCCTTGGATCAAGCTTATTATTTAAAATAAAAAAAACCGAGGTGTTCTTTTGTATATGAACAAGTGAATAAAAGAGAAGAAAAGAAGAAAAAAGAGAAAATTTAAATAGGTTTTACGGTTCCAGAAATTCCTACTCGCTGTTTGAATAGAAAAAAACGCGTTGCTGTCGCAAAACTAATATCGAGAATGAAACTTTCAGGAGAGGAAGTGACACGATAGAAAATATTCGGGTGCAGAGGTTATGTAATCGGTCGGCTCGTCAGAGTCAGGGCGGCCGAGCAGAAGTGAACGTGACGCGGGGAAAGGCACGCAGAGGAAAAGGGGGCAATCAAACTACTAAGATCGCGTTAAGATGAATGACAGCAATAATTGCTAAGGCGTGGTCAAGGTAGTGCGAATGGTAGAGGAGGTTTGAGGGGGGTTGGTAGGTTTTTACACGAATCTAGTAGTACAGACTTAATCGTACAGACTTAATCGTACAGACTTAATCGTACAGACTTAATCGTATAGACTTAATTAGCACAGACTTAATTTCCACAGACTTAATTTCCACAGACCTAATTGTACAGACCTAATTGCACCACCTTTAAGGCACATCTCATACGGCTATACCTTGCAGGGTTTGATCGAGAAGCCACATATTCTACTATACTTATTTCAAAGTTCCTAGCTATCCTTCCTCTTTCTTACTCTGTGCTGTATTACGATCGCACTGCTACTGCACCGACCTTAAATTACCAGCCTTGCTTCAGTTCTGTACGCTGTGCCTGTCCTAAGTTCAACACCTTGGGTTTGATTTTTGCGCCCTCTGCGCCAATGTAAGAAAGTAGAATCCATAGAATCATAACTGTAATATTGAGTAACTTGGATATTACTTACATCTTGAATGACATCTGCTCAATGCGAGTCTCCGTCAAACAAACAAAAATTTGTCCATTCATACTCATTACCTTATCTATACATCACTCTTCCGCGAAGCGGAATAACCCTCCACGGAGTGGCCCGGCCGGAGGCCAGTTCCACACGAAAACCTTCAAACAAAAACGCTCCACTCATGTTCATACATTATCTATACATCACTCATTACTGACCAATGTCCAATCACTGCTACTGGTCATGGAATCACTTCGCACGTCCTCTTTCTCTGATACAGTCTGCAACGGCTGCTGCACGTTCTGCTGCGCGTTCTGCTGCACCTGCTGCTGTGCCTGGCCAAAGTCTGCTTTACTGTCACGCTTGTTGTTGGCCTTCTCCCAGAAATCCAGAGACACCACTTGATCAAGCCCGTTCTCGTCTTCTTGCACATACAGGATCTCGCGGGTACTCTCATGCAAAAACCGGATATTTTCTCCCGTGATAACTCGCACCAGATCTGCTGTCTCCATGTGTCGAATCTCGATGAAGCTCGAGTCAAACGCAATCAAGTATGGATACGACAGAGCAAAGTGGGAAGGCAACCCTTCCCAGTAGATCATCCAGTTGGGTCGACTTCTCCAGCCATTGCCATTGACGAAAAAGGAGAAATCTGAATAGTTGAGAAGGAAATCACTGTGAATCCTGTAAATGGATATCGGCTTGAGTGCCTCTTTTCGGATTGCAAAATCAAGCGACGTATCGGCAGGATCCAACAGAGACTGGGTCTCCAGTGTATCTAGGTTCACAATCTCAAATCCCTTGGCACATCCCACACAGAGGCTCTTTCGCAAAAATGAGATGCTCAGTGTCTCCGAAGGAACGTAGAATTCTTTGAAAATCTTAAGACCCTCTGACTGAGACTGTAGGAGCCGTCGCAAGGGCTGCTGCTTTCGCGATCGGGGCTGTGGGTCAAACGGTTCCATCACTTTGACCGTAGAGTTTGTGGTTCCAGATTTCACAGTACACACGAGAATTCGCCCCAGACACATATCGACCTTGTAGAAGTTAATGTGACCACTCACTTTCTTGCTTCTGCGATGATTGGTCACGGGATTCGGTGCATCCAAACAATCCAAGGGCCATGAATAAAGAGCCTTGTCGCTCAGAGCCAACAGAGTCATATATTCATCCAGGACATCCACCTGCGTCACATTGGGAATGTTGATGACCTTGACGGGCTGCGAAGTTGTTGGTCCGTTGGGTGCGTACTTGACGTCACTCATGAAAATACCATCATCAGTACCAAAGAGCAGTTTCCTTCCACCATCAAATGGCGTGAGACAGTTGATGCGATTGGATGCCGAGAAGTGTCGCGACTGCAACACTCGGGAAGTATAAATATCCGCTTTTTCAATCAGCAGACGCTTCTGCTGCTCGATGTGCTCAATCCACTTCTTGCGGCCAATGTACGTGGTCGAATACAAAGTCAAGTCGTAACCTCTTCTCCCCAGATGCTGGAATGTGATAGGGAATTTATTGCTCAGGCCGCTGTCACTCTTTGACGCGGGTTTATTAGGAATCAAGGAGCTGCTCGTGGGCCGCTTAGCAAGGGCCTTTGGCACGATTTCTTCTCCCTCACCAAGAGCCAGCAACTCTAGAGGAATGGGCTTTCGATGGACCTTGAGCTGCTCTCTCTTGTTGACCGTTTTAATCTTAATGAACAACAGACTGTTATCAAATAGATAGACTTGTACTCCACCCTGATTATCTTTCTGATCCTGTCGTTTCTTCAAAAAGCCTTTGAAGATTATCTGCCTGTTCTCGTCCGTGAGTTTCAAGTCTACATATTCTCCATGATTGAAAACCAGCGACTGGCTCAGTTGGAAAAGATTGAATCGATTTTCTGCTCTTCCAGTTTCCACGTTGACCCGCTTCAAAAAGTCCTTGATGACGCTTGTTACCTCGGGCAAATTCTTTTTGTCGGGGTTGTCGTCGCTGGTATGTTTTAACACAGCCTCAAGAAGCAGCGGATATCTCGCGAGACGAGTGGTTGGCTTGGTCAAATAGCCATTGAGCTCGAGCTTCCGCGACTCCTTCATCCTTTCAGTGTCATCGACAAACTTGGCAAACGTAGGATTCATACGCTTCTCTCGTTCAAACTCGTACTTTCCGTAAAGCTGATTGGCACCATACTTAACAAACGGCTCAAACCTCGGAACGTGCTCCAGGAAGACATCACCAATCTGGCGCACTACGGGCGCCAACTGCTGTCTTCTCGTCAGAGCTTCAGCCAACTTGATGTTCACTGAATGAACTTCCAGAATGTGGGAAAACACGGCACGCACAAATTTCTCCCTTCGAGGCTCGGGGATAATGTTTGACGTCGAAAGGGGCTTGATCCAGAAATCCCGAAGGTACTCCAAATCCTTGACAAAGTCACGCTCCGTGTAGATGACTTCACAAATGACTTCTTGCCGCTTCTTTTCCCTGTCGTCTACACTATCTGCAATCTCCTTGGAAACAGTGTGAATCCACAACTTCTGCTCGACTTCGTCGTCACCGTGAATGGACAGCCTACTTTCCGCCCGCTTAAGACCAGGCTGCGGCTTCATATGCAATCTAGCCTGCTGTTCCAACCGTCGTGGACAGGCAATCGAGTAGCAAAGCTGGTCTCGCGTACAAGTAGGCGAGTAGCATTCTGCTAACAAAGTAAAAATTCCATTAACCTGTACTTCACCTTCGCGTTGGTGAACGCCTTCTCCTTCCGGAGTCACGGTACCAGTCCCACCGCTGGCTCCTTCCTGGTGGCGTTGCTGCTCCTGTTTCTCATCTATAATCAGTTCGTTTAGCTGATACACCTCGTTGACAGTATCTCGCAGACGATGGTCATAAGTGACGTCATGAAAGAACTTTTGGGCGTCCAGGGCCCGGCCGAGCAGAAGAGCCAAGTTCCTGTCTGGCGTCTTTATGATATGGGCTACAGCGTCGACTGCTTCTGCGCCAGTGAATGCATTTTTGTATGTCAGTCCGTTCTTCTGTTTATCTCCCAGAACGATAATCCGTCTGAAAGTCTCGGCGACCTTTGATAGCATTGCCGGGTACACCAGAGGGGACCTGCTGCTTGCAGTTGCTAGGATAGTAGAGTGAGAACTGATGCTAGGCCGGCTGGAACCCCCGTTATCGCTGCTGCCCGTCGAGGTGCTTCTATGATTTTGAGACTTTGCATTAACATTGCTGCCATAGACAAAGTGGTCCGAGCGACTCCCATTGTTACTATTGTTCAACGATAACGAGGAGGATTTCAGACCAAAAAGGGCACTAGCCGATTTGGAGTTGTGCGACGACAGCATATCAGCAGGTTGACGCTGCGGGATTACTCTGCCACTCAATGTCATGTTATGAGAACGAATATCACCTCGGTCGTATCGAGGAGTTGCTGAAGTCAGAGACATACTCCTATTTGAGGGCAGACCAGCAGACGAGGCTCCTGCTGCAGCATAAGGGTTGGCAGAAAACTGAATTCCGCCAGACGATGATGGAAACCCAGCTATTGAGGAAGCAGCTGACGACGAAGCAGAAGAAGACACGGTGGATGTCGAGGCAGTGGACGCCGTAGACATCTGTCGGCCACCGTACACTGGCGTAGAGACGGATCTAACATTGGATACTCCTCCGGGCGACGAGGGTGCATGATAGGGTTGATGATGAGGCGGCTTTGGCTGCTGCTGAGGCCGCTGTTGTTGCTGATAATTTTGATGATGCGTAGCAGGAGCCACAGAATGTCTGTTCGCCGAAGATGGAGGCGGTCGCTGTTGTTGTTGTGAACCGGAAGGACCAGAAGAAGCGTACGGGTTAGGTCCTTGATGCGGATGGTAACCAGGGCCAGAAGGGCCGCCATAGTTAGCCGCCAAAGGTCGTGCCTGTCCTCCACTTGGCCCAGACCCATTTCCGTAAGCCATTGACGTTGACGGGCCATTCGGCTGAGATCTTCTATAGGAAAATTCAGCGGAACCCTGTTTTCTGAGAATTGGTGGGCCATTTACAGGCCCATTTCCACTACTACTCACCCTACCCATCAGGTTTCCCGGTATAATTGCAGGGGGACCAGGAAACTGACCCTGGTTTGGACCTTGACCTTGACCTTGACTCATCAGCCTAGGACTGTTCCCAGCACTAGCACTGCCAGGTCTCATTGGCAGAACCCCTGGACTTGATGAACGGTCGCGAGGCCCATCCGGCGGCGTTCCTATTGTGGGTCGACCATTCAGATACGGGCTCGAAGGAGCTAACTGGTGGTGCTGCTGCTGACCAGGAAAGGACGCGAGGGGAGGTTTACCAGTCCCCGGACTCCACCCTGGACTATTGGGAGACTTGGGCGACTGTCCAGCTGCAGATGGAGGCGGACTGACGTTCTGAAAGTCCAGCGGAGGAAGCAGTGAGGGCTCTAAATTAGGAGCCGGTGTGTTTGAAGTCAAGGTAGAGGACCTGCCAGGAGGAGGGGCGTTGCCAAAGATATTTGAGAAAGCCACATCTCGGGTCGTTGCCCCTCTTGAAGATTGTAATTTACTGGCGTCTGCCATATCCGATTATTTTCATATCTTGTTAGCAAAAGAAGAGAAGCAGAGTTCAATGCGGAAAAAAAAGTCAGAGAAGAGAAGTCGCTCTAAATAGGTATCCAAGCTACAAGAAGGCCTATTTTAAAACTGTTTATCTAGGCGACCCAAACATGATTTACGCTATAGAATTTCAAACTTTTTCTACCTCTAAAGGAATCTTTCCCTCACATTTCCTCACACAACACACTTACCATTCAAAAGGAAGTTACTTCGTCTCTTCGTTTCTTTCGCCTGTTAAAGCACAACAAGCACTAATAATGGTCCCAACTCAAACCACAGACACGCAAAACCAGATAACAAATCACTGGTCAAAAATAGATGTCTTTGTTGGTGACGATGAATAAAAAATTATTTAACAAAAAAAAAAGACTGCACAATCCGAATATCCTTTAGTGATTCAAACTGGTGCAACGGCCAGAGGTCCTCCACAGAAATTAAATATATATAATAATAATAGTAAACGGACTTAAAGTCAACTACGACAAAAGTTGATGTGCGTGAAAACAAAAAATAAAAAAAATTGAACCAGCAATTACAAACTCCTCCCTCGAAAGGAACTTAAAAATAGATGGGGGGAAGCTCAGGGTTCTGATGATTGATGATGATGATATATTTAAAGAGGTGCGAGGTTGGGCATTAGTTTCAAACAAGCAACTGATTGTATGGACGTAAGTGGCAGAGCACCCTGTACAGTTATGCTTGTGCGGCGTAGGTGGCTCAGCGCGGCGCTAATCCCCGACCGCCGCTAAGTGTGAAACACCAACCATAACTGTATCTAATAGTGGAGCATATATCGGGATTCCTAGCGACGCAACTCTCTCTCTCTCTCTCGACGATGCCGGCTCGTAACTCAACCTTCTTGGCTACTCACTCGGATACTAGAATTGTAGGCAATTTTGCAATTCTACCTCTGAAAACCAAAGTTAGAGGCCCCGCGTACCCATCGCAAGAGGATTACGACATCGTTGACGAAGTACTCGACCTGTTTCGAGTCAATGCGTTTTTCCGCAACTTTGAAATCAAGGGACCGGCCGACCGAGCTCTTGTCTACGGCATCCTTTTTATTTCTGACTGCCTGAACAAGCTGAAACCTACTACCTCTAAGAATGAAGCCAACAAGCTGCTAAACACTTTAGCCATAGATCACTTCTCCGTTCCCGGTGAGCCCGGCTTTCCTCTAAACTCAATGTATCAGTCACCAAAGGACAGGGTTGAGTTTGACCTTCTCAAGGGATATCTCAGTCAGTTTCGTCAAGAACTGGCATTACGATTGATTAGTCGAATATATGAGGGTTCAGACAGACCTAATAAGTTTTGGCTGGCATTCACGAGAAGGAAGTTTATGAACCTATCCTTGTCATGAACCACTGGAGCTCTTATGTATTCATATATATAATAACACAATGATATATATATATATATCGTGGGCATGCCTCCGGCTGCCCCTCCCGGGGAGGGTTGGTTCTGCTTCGCAGAAGCGTTCAGTATATTTGTCACAGGCAGAGACTCCAGTATACAGTTTTCATGAGCTGAGAACCTAATACGCAGCCTTATAAAAAGATGCGATCTTTGTAGCTAGCCTGTTGTATGGTCTTCTTGTCCTTTCAAGTACCGAATAGTCCCAACCTCGAGCATTTGTCACAAAGATGAGTAACTTTGGTCAAATGCTTAAGGTTGGGACTATTCGCGTGATTAAGTGTCACAAGCGCAGACAGTTTTTCGCGAAGCGAAACCAACCTCCACGGAGTGGCCCCGCCGGAGGTGAGCTCACGGAGAATCGTTTCAATAAATTACATTACTATACATCATAAACTTCATATCATCGTAAGCATATTGCTCTGGTGTATCACAAGTTATAAGTTCTCTCTTGCTTTATCTCCCTCTCTCGTTACTCTCGCGCTGGGCTGGCTGATAATCGTATAAAGACGGCATTTGGGTCAGCTGGTCTGACGCATAGTATGGATTTCGCGGAGCAGCGAGAGGACTACCGAACCCAGGGTGAGGGGGAGGAGATTGAGATGGCCGAGGGGCCGGTAACTGCTGTGGTGGATGCTGTCCAAGCGGTGGTTGTTGAAATGGAACTACCGGATGATGATGCTGCGGCTGCTGCTGCTGCCCAATGAACCCAGGCTGGTGCTGGCTTGGGGGTAATCCCGGCTGTCCAGGAGGCTGCTGTCCTACTAGCTGCGGTAGACCCCGGTTCCACCGATCACTGTCCAAAGGCGGCAGGACCTGATGCCTCATGTCATCTTCCCGCTTGATTTCTGGAGCCGGTCCGTTGAGAATTGAAGCGATAGTAGACTTTCGACTTGGATTGAGAACGGGCCGCGGTGCGTGGTGATACAAATCAGTGCCTTCGTAGCTTTTCAACACTGGAGGCAGAGATTGGGTTGTCTGATTGTACAAACCAGGCTGCTGTGGTGGTGGTGGTGGCTGTTGTTGTTGTTGTTGTTGTTGTTGTTGTTGAGGCTGTTGCTGCTGCTGTTGCTGCTGCTGTTGCTGCTGCTGTTGTTGCTGATTACTACCACCATTATTATTCGATTGACTTGCACCAAAAGAAGGAGGCTCAGCAAACCCACGGTTAAGACCCAAAACTTGGGTCGGTCCCGGACGAGGAGCAAAATATCCTGGAAGGGGCCCCGAAGGGTGGCCAATTGGCTGCAATGGATTCAAAGACGGGTGCAGGGACTGTAACTGCTGGAGACTGTTGCCGGCGGGCTGAGACTGCGACTGCTGATAACCAACTTGTTGATGTTGTTGCAACTGTACTGGCTGCTGTTGATGGTGCTGCTGTTGTTGTTGCTGTTGCTGCTGTCGTTGGAGGTGCTGCTGGTGCTCTTGCTGTAACTGAGTATTCGCACCGACAACCTGTCCAGCATTACTCTGACCAGCTTGTTGAACACTATGTTGATGATCATTCGAAACATCTGTAGCTGCACTGGCTGGCACTCCTCTTCCCATGGCTTGTCTTTGTTGGACCTGAGCAACCAGTAAATCGTAACCCCGCTCAGCGCCGTGCTTCAGATAATAGTTTTTGAGCATCACAGCAGTTTTGAATCTCATCTGCTTGGAGATTTCCTCCCAATTATTTCCATACATCTCCATCAAACGCTCAAACTGGCCTACTTCAACCAGACTCCAGTAACTAGATACTTTTTCTTTGGTAGTAGTTTCTAAAACCTGTGGAACACCTCCAGGTACCGCAGTAACAATTGCTTCTTCTTCAGTTCGCCTTGGTTTCCTGGTGCCACGCTTCGCAGTCCTGGCCCGTTTCTTAGTCTCTGAGCCATCTGCCGCCTGCTTTCTTTTGTCCCCAACTTCCTCTCTCACTACAAGTGAAGCCGCAGTTGCTAGAGCATCAAATGGCGATGCTGCAGGATCACTAGACACAGACGCAGAACTAGCATTTACTCTAGCAGAAGCTGCACCAGTAGTAGCTGTAGTAGTTGTATCAACAGCAGTAGCAGTCAATGGAGTAGCCACATCGCCTCCAGTATTCGACGTGCTGCCAGGAATACTGTCTTCGAATTCGACTGTCTTTTCACGCGTCGTAGCTTTTCTTCTCGCTTTACGAGCTGTTCGCCTATTGCGATTGAGGACTAAACCTTTGTAATCAACCTTATACTTGGTTTGGTAATAATGCAGCACACAATCGTGAAAAGTCCTGTGTCCACCCATCACACTGGCAATCTTCCCAAACTGCTTTGGATACATTACAAATGCATCGCAGAAGATTTCGTGCTCGTCAGGAGTGAAAGGGTCGATGCCGTCGGTGACTAGGCGCTTATAAGGAATAGACTTGTCCACAACCTGATTGTTAGTGTCAACGAACCGGAACTTCTCTCGCTCCACAGGATCAAATATCATATCAGGCACCTTGGCAGAGGTAAGCTGTGCACGAACAGAGGGGTCTCGTGCATTTTCTCGCTCAAGATTCGCTAAAATCTCTAAGAATTCGGCTTCACTTCGAACGGAGTCTCCTTGAAACGTAGATGATCGGCCCCGGCGACTACTTGTGGAGTTAGAACCAGCAACTGGTGCAGCAGAACTTACAATAGCACCACTACCGGTCCCTATTAAGTTCGATGTGCCATCCTGGAGACCATTACCATTTCCATTCGAGTCAAGGCTTCCCTTTGCACCACTGCCATTAATCCCATTGCTCACAGCAGTATTATTGTTGCCATTCCACAGGGCTTCACGCTGCTTAAACTCCTCCTCAGTCGCATCACAGAATTCTTGCCATTCCTTGTACATGCTTTTGTACTCATCTGCTAATCGGGCTTTCTGCTTGTCCAATTTATTCACCGCTTCAAAGACAAGGGAAGCAACCTTGTCCTTCAGACTACGATGCCGCTTTATGTCTCGTCGCAAAAACTTGAAAGTTACAAACTCCTTTGATGCATCCGTGGTCTGCAGATATTTCATTTGCAGACGTCTTTCTGAGGGATCCATTTTCTCTGCCTTTTCCAGTTCTTCTGCTACAAGAGATGCATGGTCCTCAGCAGATGTGTCTACTGCACTCTGAACATCTCCATTCAAAAGTTTGCTACGAGCGGTTGTTGGTTCATGAGTAAAAGGTGTCAACTGAGGCTCATACTCTGACTCTGACGAACGATCAAAAGGTGTTGTTTCCTTATGATCTGCTGATGCAATCTCAGTGTCTGCTTCGGCACCAACTGCTTCTTTCTTTACAGGAGGCTCGTTTGAGTCGACAGGAGGGAGAGGGTCTTCTACTGGCGCTATCGTTGCCGAAAGGGCAGCTGGTTGTTTATTATCCGGAGGAAGCGAGCTCTGGGGTGTCTCAGAAGCTTTTTGGGAAGTCTGGGCCGGTACCGAGGAGTGAGGTGGATTGGCAGAACTGGCAACGGAAGCTGCGTCCCTCTTCTCGGGATTTAACTCAGCATGATGAGAGGACTCAGCGAAGGAATCCTTTTCCTTAAGCTCCTCAGTCGGAGTCGGCTCAGCCTCTGAGGAATCCTTCTCACGTTTGTCTTCCCTAACTATCGCTTTATTGGCTCCACCATTAACATTTTCATTGGAACCGATATCAGAAATATTAGCCGCGACATTGCTTATGGCACGCACCTGATGAGTCGACCCCAAGACGGCAGACACTTCCGAGCTGCCAGTTTTAGAAGTACTTTCCATAGCTTCTTGAGACAGGGTCCCTTTACTATTCTCTGTTGCCTCTTCTTTAGACTTTTCTTCACTGACGTCCTTCTCCATCGCATTTTTGGACGCAGGCTTGTTGGAAGTGGTACTTTGAGAACCAGCTACCACCGGGGACGCAGACTCTCGTTTTACTTCTGATGAAAATGGAGGACTCCTGAAAGAACCAGAAACAGATGCCGTGGGAGAATCCGATCGCATACGTGTACTGTAAGGCGGCCTTGAATCCCGAGAAGAAGAAGAGGGCCCGCCGCCGAAACTGCGATAACCACCTTCTCGAGCAAAGTCCTGTCGATACTGGCCGCTGTCAGCAGCGCGCGGGCTCTCTCGAGAACTTGCAATAGCATCTCGAAACTTTGGTTTATCGTCAAATAGATCTCGGTCTCCTTCTCGATCTGCTGCTGCTGGTCGCTCACGATCATCAAATTTGCGCTCATCACTCACCCTTCGGTCTTCTGAGCCCGAGCGTTCCTCACTAATCCTTCTTTCTTCCGTCCTCCTCTCGTCGCTCACTCTCCTTTCATCAAATCTTCGCTCATCACTAGTCCGTCTCTCGTCATATCTTCCGTCAAACCGCCCAACGCCGTCGTAACGTCTGTCCTTCTCCCATCTAACCCTACTATCTCCTCCTTCCCGTCGTTCCCAGTGCCTTGCTTGTGGTGGTGGGGGCCTGCTCCAATACGGCCTACCTCTTACGCTGGGATCTCGATTCCGCCCCAGTTCACCATACGGCTTTGATTCGGGCGCATCACGGTCAAACCGCCGATATGGGGGATACCCCGCGTGCGAAGGCGTAGGATGAGAGTTCACACCCGAGGGGGAAGTATGATGACTATGGACGTGGTCACGTCCACCGCTATAGAAGTCCCGCGGTGGTGGGGATCTTTGGCGCGAGTGGAAATCATGTCTGTAGTCTCTACGGGGAGGAGAAAGATCTCTATTTCGAGGAGGAGGCGGGCCCTTGTTAGATGTGTAATGAGAACAAAATAAGCAAAATGTGAAAGCAAAGGAAAGAAAAAAATAGCCGAGGAATATATCAGCACAAGTTTCCCCTTTAATTCCAAGAAAAATAACCGGGCAGATAACATCTCCAAAAAAAAAAGACTCAGCCCACAAGTCCTCATTTCAAACTTACCTCTAAACGATCCACAGGTCGATCGACTCGATCAGGCCGGTCAGGCCATTCACTGCCGCGGTCTACAGGTCTATCGCCCGGTCGCTCAGGACGCTCAGACCTGTCATACAGCGGCCTTTCGTTCTGCCTTCTTCGTTTATACTCGGCAGCTTCTCGCTCTCTCCTATCTCTTTCTCGGTCCCGTTCTTCCATTCGCCTGTCACCAAACGGAGAGTTCACCGGCGGAGGTGGTGGCGGCATTATGTCTGGGTCCTGGGAAGCAAAGCAGTGAAAATTCGCTCTCTCACGCTACAAATCCTCGATTCTGTTTAAGGTTCACAACACTGCCGTGCGTATTTCCGACACCTCATGGCAGATGCCGGCAGAATTCGGGTGCAAGATGCTCTAACAGAACCACAAAAGATGTCCCAAGTGGAAGTCTCCTGTTTTGTGGGTGCTTTTGCTGTCGTCTCGGTGCAACTAACAAAATGCGTTTCAATGCTGTCGATGAATGTAAAAAATTGTGTGGTAACGAAGAGCTGGGATTAAATGAAGAAGTGGGGTTTGGGCAAATGCCGATCATGGAATAACCCCACAATTGAACCTTCACCACCAGTAGCCTCGCGAAGCGAGCAGACGCTGTCCACGTTGCCTCCGGCGGCCCCTCCCGGGGAGGGTTTGCTCGCTTCGTGAGAATCAGTGGTAGTAAGGTTCTTATAACCGCCCGTTATTGACTATGGGTACTACCGGGGCAATACCACTGTGTAATGAGAACAATTCTATATACTTATTTATATCCATGATATCTAATAGGCTAGTCGGTCAGAGTAATGACCGCCCAGTCGCCGTATTCGAAGCAATTGTCAGAATGAGAATACACTTATTGAAATATAAATAACGACCCAGCTAACTTTCCGTATTCGAGACATTTTGCAGAATAAAATAAACAAGTCTCTATACTCTCTCATTTATTTATATCTAATTGACTACTTAGTCATTTTGAGAGTCCTCACTCACCCGTATTCAGAGCACTCGTCCAGAAATCACACTCCATTTGCGTGGCAGTAGCAAAAATATCCACCAACTCATCCAATCTCTGAGGTGCCACGTCGAGTATGTTACTCTCCAACAACTCCTTGCCCGTACGGACAGCTTCCACAAAGTCTGCCGCCACGTAGTTCGTGACCCATTTCCAGTATTTATTGCCTGGCTTAGACAACGGGTCAGCCACAATGTTTTTAGCAGCTTCAATGTAGCCGAACAAGCATGGGCTAAGAGCAACTTGCAATGCGAGCCAATCCTGCTGTGAACCAATATCCAAAATGTACCTCGAATAAGCATAGCATGCCATGCTCTCCTGAGCCGACTCCAGCTGGTCCTTGGTGATACCAAACCCTTCGCAGTACTCCACGTGCATCTTGAGCTCTTCCTGAATGTGCAACACAATCTGCGCTGATTTAGCTGTCACGTCAAGGGTTTTAGCTTTAAATCCTGCTAGTGCGTGACACCGAGCATAGTGGCGTAGATACAGGTAGTCCTGTACCAGGAACGTCTTGAAGCTCGCCATGTCGAGCTCCTCACGACCCAGCTGCTGGATAAACGGATGGTTCACATAGTTGTCCCAGACTGATCTCACTTTCGGGTGGCTCAGCAGATAGTCTAGAAAATGTCCTGAAACAAAAGGCCGGGCGTGTATGTTGTAGAGGTGATTGACAGGCCCGTGACCTTTGCCCAAAGGTGTCGCCGTTTCGATAGCCCTGCGCACAAACTGAATACCTCTTCTGACCGACGTCTCGAGGTCTTTTTTATGGGCCAAATTAGAGGCTATAGCGGCTTAGGTTAGCGGTGCATGTTTGCAACAAAGGAAAAAAAACAAACAAACAACTAAACCATACTTACAAGCTAAGGTGCACCCAGTACCATGTGTGCTGGTGCTATTGATACTTTCCGTAGCAAACTCGTAAAACTTTTCTCCGTCGTACAATATGTCAACAACCTTGCTGTCGGCCCTTTTGCCATGTCCACCTTTTACTAAGACAGCTTGACAGCCCAGATTGTGCAGGCGTCGTGCCAGGAATTTCACTTGCTCGAGGCCGAGTCCCTCTTCGCTTTCGTTTTCTTCTTTCTGCTCTTCTGATATGCCAAAGGCCGTTTCGCACAAGGCTTGAGCTTCAGGCAAGTTTGGGGTAATCAGTGTAGCCAGAGGGATCAAGTCATCAATGTACTTGCGCAAAGCACCAGCATCTATTAAATGACTGCCCGAAGTAGCAATCATGACTGGATCAACGACAATCGGCTTAGAACCGTGGTACTTTCTGAGCATTGCGGTGACGGTCTCAATGGTCTGCGAAGTAGTGAGCATTCCGGTCTTTACCACGTCTACGCCCATGTCCTCAAAAACCGCTTCCAGAGTATTCTGGATCATCAATTGAGACGAGACAGGGTATATCTGTTTGACTCCCATTGTGTTTTGAGCCGTCAGGCCCGTGATACATGTCATCCCATAGCATCCATGCACCGTGAACGTCTTTAGGTCTGCCTCAATTCCAGCACCGCCGGAGCTATCTGAGCCTTAAAAAGTTAGAAAGGGAGAAACAATGCAAAGTGGGTTGAACAAAAATTCCGTGTGTTTTCTGCGAAGAAGAACCAACCATCTCTGGGAGGGGCCGTCCGGAGGCACCCAGTGACCAGAATGCCTTTTTTTTCTTGAGCACACTTACCGGCAATGGTTAGCACCCTTGGAAACATTGTCACAAAAGTCGTATGTTAAGAACGATAGTGGGATGATGCAGGGGAAAAAGTATCCAATAAGCGACTGAAAATGGGGGTCGTCGAGCATAAATCGCATATAGATGGGCGAGAGATATCCGTACGGGTCCAACCCACAAAGGTATATATATTCACACCCACTAATTGAGCTTGGATAGCTTTGATCAGCTGATATGTATGATGTGGTGTAAAACCTTAGCCATGCCAATGATGTTATAATGTATATAAACTTTGTGCAAGGTCGTCAGTAGTTAATTGCCGAGGTTGAGTGAATCTCCTACACCCACTTTGGCACAAAAAAAATGAAACAGAGAAATGAAAAAAAAATGCTGTTTATAGGAGAGACAAGTCGTAGTAAACGTGATTTTAACACGAGGTGATTGCATCAACTGCTGGCGAAATGCAACGGAAGGTTTTGCTCAAATGTCCTTGAGATACTCCATATTAAGGTCGGCTGGAGATAAAAGCAGCCCCGAACCGCTATGGTCTCAATGAGATCTAGCTGTCAATATCAGGCCAGACTCATTTGAAACTGGCCCCCATAGGATGCTCATGTGCTGTTTATTTCGTCTCTTATTTCGTTTCTTATTTGTTCTTCTTCGTTTTCTTCTAAAACCCGAATCACACTTGCTCTGCCAAAGTCAAAACTATCGCCTCTAGAGCCGCCAATCTTTTCCCAACATCACTTGGACTCGGTTTTACAACCTCTAAAGCCTCTTCGTTTATGCTTTCTATGCTGTTCCCCCCAAGCTGGTAGCTCTTCACAGCCTTGCAGTATATCGTGTACGCGCCTCTGATGTGATCCAGTCCCCGCCCTGTACTTTGATACATCCTACCTAGCTGGGCGCCACACGTGCAACTGACCTCACAATACGTACTACCAGCGTCGTCCAACGGCTGGCTGTCCAAAGGGACGGTTATAAGTTGTTTACTAGCTACGATGTTACTGGAGACTACTTCAGACAGAGTGAATGCGTTTAAAAACGGGCAGGCGGCTACCCAGGCTGTACTATCGCCTATAATGGACAGGCAACCGAGGCATTGGAACACGATACCTTCTACTCCAGTTGTTGCCATGAGATGGAGAGAACTGATTGAAGTGAAAAAGGAGGCCCGTTGGATTTGAATATGAGAAAATGTCAAATTTCAAACGCGACCGAGTTTAAAGTGTGGGCGCGTGCCCCCCCCCCCCCACGTTACTTAAACTTCTGAGAGAATGAAAAGAGATCCTTCAGAGGAACCAGTTCTTTATCTTTACCAGGCAGTGCGAATCCAATTAAGCCCAAGAGGTATGGGGGGATAGCGGGAATGGGCTTTCAGAGTGAAGAGGAGGAGGACAGCAAATACGGCGAGAATGACGGATCGCTGTTGGTTTTTTTTTTCAACTCCTGAGATGCTACTGAGATGCTACCCCACCACCGGCTTGCAGTCGACTAACTATGTATGGCGGACTAATGCTTATCTCCGGGGGGTTATTTCTAATACGATATGATAATCCGGCTTGATCGGGTTTTTTTCTGTCAGGGTCGTAATTCTGCAGGTTTGATATCATCGCCGTTGTATGGAAAACACAAAATAAGATTTAACGGGAATCATGGAACACGACGAGGTGGATTACATGGTGTTTTCACACAGAAGAGAGTCCCAACTACTTCGTCAGCTTACAATACACTGTGCCCATAGTTTTAACATTTTTAAGGCACACAACACAGAAGCTAACGCGATGATTCACAGTGGTTTAGGGCGCCGGCATTCGGAGTTGTATATTTCCGTGTTGTGCCTGGTTGCGCTCAACCAAATCTGTCTTCGTGTTAAATCCACTTAAATCCGCACTTTGAAAAGAAATCAAAGGAAGAGTATTTAAGTGTTTGCTCTATCAAAGAGAAGTTTAAGTTGGCTGGACAAATTCGCCAAGAGACAAACTCAAACTTTACTTATTATGAGTGACTTGACTGAGAGCATAACCAGTGCAGAGGTGGAAAGAGGCCCCGACGATAAAAGCGAAGAAGTCAAGGAGCATCAAAACACAGAAAAACACACAGGACCTCCATCTAAGGAAGAAGACAATGAATTTGTGGTCGAACTCAATGGTCCGGACGATGAAGTGGACCCCAAAAACTGGTCACCGGTGTACAGGTCGTATCTGACGGTGCTGGTCGGGTTTTTCGTGCTGAACTCCACCTTTTCAAGTTCTCTGCCATCCGGCATTGTCGAGAACATGATGGCAGAATTTTCCATGGGCGAGGAAGTGGCCATTTTAACAATCAGCTTGTTTATCGCTGGATACTGTGTGGGTCCCATACTTTGGGGCCCTCTCTCTGAGGTCATCGGTCGTCGCATTGTGTTTCTCGTTGCGATGACTTTTTACATTGGCTTCCAGGTAGGGTGTGCGTTATCGAAAAACACAGCATCCATACTGATTTTTCGTTTCTTGAGCGGCTGTTTCGGTGCTTCTCCCTTGACAAACTCAGGGGCTGTAATTGCAGACATTTGGCCTGCGAAGTATCGTGGCACCGCGATGTGCGTATTTGCCCTCGCGCCATTGTGCGGCCCTGTTTTGGGTCCTATTGTCTCGGGATTCATCGCTGCGAGTGGGACTGACTTCCGCTGGGCTTTTTGGGTTGCCGTCATCTACTCGGGAGTTTGCTTCATCCTTTGCTTATTCACTCTAAAAGAATCTTACGTTCCAGTTCTTCTTTCTAGAAAGGCCAAGCGTCTGAGAAAGGAGACGGGCGATGAACGTTACAAATCAAGGTTGGACATGAAGGAAAAGGTCAGCTTTGCCCAAACCGTCACAAACATTGTAATCAAACCCATTGTCATGTTCGTGCAGGAACCCATGTTGCAGGTATTGACTCTTTACATGTCCTATGTTTACGGATTGCTCTACCTCCTGTTTGAGCTTTTCCCCATTGTCTTTGTTCAACTTTATGGTTTCAACCAGGGAGAAAGCGGGCTTGCCTTTATACCATTTTTCATCGGAAGTTGCGTCTGTGTTGCCCTATTTATTTTTGTGTTTGACAAACGTTACAATAAAGCTGCACGGGAGCTTGCACCTGCACCACCTCCACCTGAGATCCGACTGGAGCTGGCTTGCATCGGAGGCCCTCTATTAGTCGTTGGATTCTTTTGGTTTGGATGGACGGCTTACAAGGCTGTCTCATTCTGGTCTTGCATTGTGTCCATCCTGCTAATTGGTTTTGGATTGATGTCTATCATGCTACCTCTGCTTATTTACATTGTTGAAGCATATTTATTTGCTGCTGCGTCTGCACTTTCCATCAATACGATTATTAGAAGTTCGTTTGGGGCCGGATTCCCACTTTTTGCAACGCAAATGGCCAACAAACTAGGTGTCCACTGGGCCAGTTCTTTGATTGGGTTTCTAATGCTTCCAATGATACCCATTCCTTTTATTCTGATAAAGTACGGGGTGGTTATACGTAAGAAGTCTAAATATGCTCCTACGTTGTGAAGCTGGGATGAAATGTGGGAGATGAGAGAAATGTATAAGAAGCGTACGAGAAAGGATATAAGAAGTGTGGCAAGCAGAGAACTAATGTAAAGACGATGGGGAGAAAATCCGGCTAAAGAAGACGTCGTTACAGTGGTTTTACGAATGAATGTTTCTTATATATACAGTGCTATCATTTGTGGACTCGAGCCTTACCAATTTTACTTGTCCCAAATACTTACATTGTGTGTCCTTAGCAGGGCTAATGCATATAACAAAAAGAGATAATAAGGTGGCTAGTATTCTATAGACAATAAGTAAACATAAAATACCAGATGGTTTTACAGTGAAATCTTTGTTAAGCTGAAGTGAGCATCAAGTCTACTTGAACAAATCATGCAGTTTTCAGGGGGAGATCGACAGGCACGGAACAAAATATAGTTTAAATGTAAGTAAGATAGATAGTCTTGATTGTTTAAGTTCGTAGTTCTAGGTTTGATAGTGTACCGGTAGTACAGGATAGCCGAGGGTCACAGAATAACTAAATACCGTAGAACCTTTATACATGACTTCAGGTTGCATCTTACATTTGCCAGTAGTGCGTGAGTGAGCGTTCGTTGGTTTTAAGGAGTCCTGCTTGACTCTTCTACATCTTGCGTCCTATATCTTCTAGATCTGTACAAGGCTCTCTTAGAATAAGCTCTGGGTTGATTGTCCTTCTCATCAACTATTTTTCTTGTTTAAGAAAGTGTTGCTCAAGTGATCTGGTATAAAGAGAACCGTATTAACATGCTATGTATGAACCATTTTCCCATATAACTAGGGGGAGTACTACAATCGTCAGAGCTAGCGTGAGAATGATCCCACTCATATATGTTATCAAAAAGGAGATTGATTTCACCCATAATATTATGTTATCATGTAACGTATCAATTAATAGTTATTCTCATTAGAACCTAGAGCGACTGTATCTGTTTCTGAAGCGATTGATATGGTTCCGAGATCCCCAAATCTCTATTTCAGCTTCACCGAAACCAAGTTGCTGAGCTTAATCGTATAATGCTTTCCGCATTATAACATTGACTTTTCCAATTGCTTATCACTCCTAAACTACAACTCTTGGCAGTTGCATGCTCACATTGTGTGAAGCGGAACCACTCTCCAAGGCGAGCACAACGCACGGTACTTCTCGAGATGGATCGTCGGACTCCGCCTTTAGTTACTAATACGGCTGACTTCGTTGGCTGAAACATTGCGGATAAACTCAAGCTTAACATCAACACTACATTGAAATAATGGCCACCAAAGTCGTGTCAAACATCCCTAGATCTGGAATTTCTACCGTAGTAGGACGGTTGGCCTGTCAGAATGATTCCTATCTGAGAAATCTGAAGACTCGAGTTGTAGCATGCGAGAAGACTCCTCCTCCTGCCAAGAAGGATAAAAAGGCTGGCGACGAGTCAAGCTGGATCGGTTACGAGGTGGAATTTCAGGATACGGTGCTTTTCCCCGAGGGAGGCGGCCAGCCGTATGACACCGGTGTTGTAATTGTTAACGGAAAAGAAGTCAAAGTCCGAAATGTGCAAAGAGACGGGCTGACTGCCGTTCACCTCTTGGAAGAGGAAGTTCCAAAGGATAGCGAGGTGGAGCTGAAAATAGACTGGAGGAGGCGATTGGACCATATGCAGCAGCATACGGGCCAGCATCTGCTGTCTGCTGTATTGGATAAGCGAAACTTGGAAACGTTGGGCTGGAACTTGGGATCAAAATTGTGTTACATTGAACTTCCCCGAAAGCTGTCGGAAGCAGAAGTAGCCAGTGTTCAGCAGGAAGTTAATGAAGAGATTTTCAAAAACAGCCCAGTACATGTAGAGCTCCCTGGGCTTGACGAGCACGACAACCACGATCACAAAGTGCCCGAGAACTACGATCTGACGAAAGGAGTTCTTAGAGTGATTAACATCAAAGGTCTGGATTCCAACCCTTGTTGCGGTACCCACTTGAGAAGCACCGGTGAGATAGGAGCGCTTGCGCTTTTGCACAGTATGCCTATTAGAGGTTCGAACTCGCGGCTGTTCTTTGTGGCTGGAGATCGGGTCACTCAGCATGCAGCTGAGATGAATACCATCGTGCGCAAAGCAAACGCACTTCTCTCGTGCCAGGCAGACGAAGTGGAAGACAAGATCAGCCGTCTTTCTCTGCAGGTCAAGGACCTGGTCTCGCGAGAAAAGTCTTGGCAAGGCCAGGTCGCTCGATTTGAAGCTGCCCAAATTAGACGAGATCTCGAGGAGAGCAAATTCGCGGTATTACACAAGCCTGAGGCTGGTATGGACTACTTAAAGGCGGTTGAGAAGGAGCTGGGTAAGCTGGAGGCAGGCCAGGGGACTCTTATTTTGCTGAGTGGTCTCGGAAAAGCTGGCGGTTCAATAGTCATTTCAGGAGATAAAGTGGAAGAAGTTGCTGCAAAGGTAAAGGAGATCGTTGGCAACGTGAAAGGCGGTGGAAAGGGCAAGTGGCAGGGGAAGGTCCCATCTTGGGAAAAGGGGGCTATTGATGGGGTTCTCGCCATAAAATTGGACTAGTTAGGAGACGCTGTTGGACGCAATTGGACGCTGCTGGGGCCAGCCCCAGACCCCATAGCTCTGCTTCGCAGAGAATCGAAGGAGTAGAGGGTTGTTTTGATTGCAAGCGTGCCAGATTGAACATACAAAGCATCGGCACTATTCTGGGGGTCAGAGTTCTACAATTTGTCTACATGGAGCCCAGAAATGACAACGTCACACTCGGTGGCTAGATAATGTATGATATCACTTTACTACTTTGCATAGCTAGGATCTTAGAACTTTTTGTCTGTTGATATTAGTAAATAACTGCAGATGCAAATAAATAATGTACCAGGAGGTACAAGAAATGGCCTATTAAGAACAAGCAAAAGGGACTATGCTGGCCGGCGTATCCTCTTTCTCAAAACGAAAGAAAACGCTAAGGGAATTTTGAAAGTAGAATCGCAAAATAGAAACCGTTCTCCTTCAGGGCAAACAGCATCAGAAAGCAACTCTGCACTGCTGGACCTGAGTGCAATCAGACTCTTTTTGGAGAACAGGAGACAAAAAAACTTGACGGAAGCCCGTCAGTCCCTCAGATCTGTTAAAAGTCCCTTTAACCTCCATCTCCAACGAAACCTCTTGGTCAGAGCCTTGAGCCATCCATTATTACTCTCTTCCAAAACATAAAATGTCTCACCTGGCTGCTCCTGCGACTCTTGCATCTCAATTTTCAGAACCTGAGAAAATGTATCAAACATGGGATCTCTCGAATCTATGCAGCTGCCACAGAGGTACCTCAACTGCCTCGGAGTCAAACTACTCCCCGGATTAGTGGGATGAGCCAAGAACAGATCATCCGGAAGTTGTTTCTGGCACCCGAAGCACACCTTTTCCTGGTGCAAGTCTGCCGGATCTTGGACGCTTCTGCCTGCCTTGTCTCCCTTTTGGTCCAACTGCTGCTCCGCGGGATCAGGAGGTGTGGGAGGTGCGATGTAGTTTTCCACTATGCTTAATCGGTCGCTGTCTATCGAGACTGAAGGGAAATGTGTGAGTCGGCTATTGTCCATAAGATCGAGCTTGGACTGGATATGCCGTATAATTTTATGCTTCTTTGGCCTGTCCAGGGCATAGTGAGATTTTCGTTTTTGAATCACATGGTGTTGAGGATGCATTTGATTAAGTTGACCAGAAGCCTTTCTAGATACTCGACGAAGACCACCACCCACTGTCCCGAGTGCTCTGTCAAGGGTAGTCTCGAGAGCATCTGAATTACTGTGTGTGGAGGAGTACTCGGGAACTCTCTTTATCACGCTTAGGGTCGAGCGAAGAGGATTTCCATTTCCTGCCGAATCCTGAGACGTAGCTGAGCTGTTTGTATCTACCGACGTCGACAAAACCGTTTCCGAAGAAGACATTGCCGTTTCTTCGGAGCAACCCTCTTCTCCTGCCAGTTCAAAAAGCTTTGCGTCCAACTCTTGTATGAACTGCGGTTGAGTTGCGTCGCTATGTTGCCGAACTACGGGAAGGAGACCCTCTAATGACACTTCTGGTGCAGCTTTCTGACCCGGCAAGCGAGCCGTTTTGCCCACACCCGTTGTATCCGGGGCGCCCTCTTTAAAGGATTTCAGACCTGTGGAGGAGATCTTGTGGTATATATTTGGGTTCCCATTCATTATTTGACCACAAGCTGTTAAACTTGGAGAAGATGATGACTAGGCACCTTTTTTATTAACCTTGAGAGTTGTTGTAACTCGGGTCGACACAATGGTACTTCAAAACACTTGTGCTGTTGTATTTAATGAGGGTGGGAGTTTGCTTTGCTATGTTGGTTGCGAAGTTGGGATGTTAGTTATTTGTTTATATGCGATCAGCAATACACACATTAAAGCAGCTCTCGATGCACCGTTGGGAGTTGTGGAGATGTGGAGTGATGGTGGTTGAGCAGTAAAGGGTTCAACAGTAAAGGGTCAACAGTAAAGGGTTCAAGGATTTGCTCGAGCTTCGGAGTCGATTGAAGTGGGTTGAAGTAGATGAATAAAGGACGTTCAGGGGTGATAATATCGGTTTTGAAAACCATTAGATAGCGTGAAGGGATGATTACTCGTGTTTAAAACTCACTAGAGGTTAGTAGGCGATAGGCCATATTTAATAAACATATATTTGTTAGTAGGTGAACAAGGGTGATTGTTCGTGTTTAAAACCATTAGATGTTATTAATATTAATATACCCAAGACAAAAAGAAGTGATCACGAGAAGCTATAATCCATCGGATTATCTCTCAGCACATATTTGCACTACATAATCGTAGGAGAGAACATGCAATTGTGCGAAGCAGAACCAGCCTCCACGGAGTGGTCCCGCCGAAGCCCAGCTGGACAATGCACCTCCAGCGGGGTCCCTCCAGGGCAGGCTTGGCCCCGCTTTGCAGAATCTAGCTCACATGAATCTCGACCTCAGAGTAACCCCCCCATCTGTTCAAAGTGCGTGTGATCCATCCATCAAAGGCATCAAAATACCTCTCCGTAACGGTGCCGTTCCACCAATTGGGCTCCGGATGGTACATTGTGCGATGTTGGACAGAGAGGCCAGCTCTTATCTGGCCAACAATATATGCAAAAAAAAACAGTATCAATCCCAGTATCACAAAACTGCGACTCTGGTAGGACGATTCAAATACTATTTCCCCGTCGTTTAGCCGCTTCATGACCGTTTGGTGCTTATAAAGAGTCGACAGTAAGTACTGAGCAACATTTTCTGCTGGCCGAGGTTGTGAATCGGTACCGTCCTTGGTATTAATCAACCGACTCTGCAGATCTGGTGGCAGAGGTATCGTACCCTGTACTATTTTTTTCGACAGGCTCTCCTGAAGTGCTTGTACCTGTCTTTGAAGCTCCTTTTTTTCCCTTGCTACGTCAGTTATCGTGGCAAGATAGCCCTTATTTTCTTGGCGCAAACCGTCAATTTTAATCGTCAGCTGTTCGATAACATCATCTCGCTGAGATGGCTTAACAGTAGATATAGTACTCAACGGGCTGTGTCTCCCCAGGGACATGGTCCGTTTTTGCTGCGAATGATGATTATGGGTCAAAGGGGGTGCGGACTCTAGATGCGACTCCAGTGCTTCAATGTGCTGTTCTTTTCGAGTGTTGTCTGCCACTACTTCATGAAGCTTAGATTGAACAGAAGATAGATGGCGTTGAAGCTCAGTTTTCTCTATTTCAGCCTGCTGGGCCCGGGACTCGTACTCTAGGATGGTGGCTTCCTGCTCTTCAAGCTGACGGCGTTGGCTAGCAGGTGAAAGTTTCTTTCGAGGTTCAGGCCCTTCAGTGCTGGTGGCCTCAACTTCTGATTGATGGACTCCTACGGGTGATACACGATTTCCTGGCATAGGAGTTGAAAAACTTAGAGGTTGAGGTTCTTCTCCTTTTCGTCGGAAATTAGGCCGTGGCCTGCGAAACCCTTGTTGCTGAGGGGTCATAGTCGATGGAGCTGCGGTAGCTTCAAAAGTGTGTACAGACTGCATTCCGGCAACATTATTTTTCTTGCTGGGTATGAGCCTGCTCTTTATTACGTCCTCCATGGACTCTTCAAAAGAATGTAAAAGCTCACGGTCTGAGTCACCCAATGGGGAAGGTGGAGACTCACTGGGCTGTGCTTTGTCAATTTCCTCAGAAGCCACGAACATATCTTCTGAGAAAGGTTTACTGCCACCTGTTGCTTGACAGAGCAATTGGTAAAAGCCCTTTTGGCTGTAGGTTGCATCGTCCCCATATGCGTCCACTAGAGCCTCAAACTCCAGTTTCTCATTTTCGTTCATTACCGAGCTCATAGTATCGCTACCCAGAGCATCAGAGAGAAAATCTAGTAACAGTGGCAATTTCTTCTTCTCTATTTCACCAGCAGAGTTGGAGAGTTGTCTCCATACCAGGGCAAATGCCTGCTGGAAGAGCGAGCCTGAACCAAATTGATCGTTTGACATATCCTTATGGGTCAGTGAAATTTTTACTTAACATAAGGATAAAAAACAAATCAGGATAAATCTAACAGCTTTGTAATCTCACGAGCACCCAACACACAGTTGTTAGATCTGCTTGATACGCCTGGGGTCTGTTCCACAATGTTTATAGAAATCAACACGATACGCGCAAGGCCAAATGGTCAACGCCACGCGTTCGTACTCTGGCCCAAGTCTGAAAATCTGCAAAATCACTAGAAGCAGAAGTATATCTCTAAATTATTTGCCAACCCTTGGGGTAACTGCTCCAAGGAAAAGGTCTACGCGACACGATTATGATTTTTGAAAACGACGATCAAAACAACTTCCTCATCCGAGGAAGTTTAAGAATTAATTCAAGGAGTGATAATAAATGTCCCCCCACAAATTTATGTCAGGGGTAAAAATGGGGGAAAGCCTGTGTAAATGATCTCGCCAGACGAACGATAGGCTGTCTATATGTATAAACGATACTTGTTAGTTATTATTCTCCTCATCCAACACGCAAAGTTACATATTTGGAGAGAGATTCACATTTTTCTAGTCTGAATCTCTGGGAAAGAGGTGGGAGACAGTCTGTAAATTACCTCAAGACACCAAAAAGTGTATCTGACAATAGATTGAAGTAGATTAAACGACCTATCCCCAGATAGTAATAAGTAGCAAATTATCTACTTAGGCTTCAACAAGATCCACCGCAGTCATTTTATACGAAGCAGAATCAACCCTTCCCGGGAGGGGCCACCGAAGGCATAGGAAGAAATATGAACGATACTATTCGTAAACTCTTCAATTCGTACATGTAAATACTTACATAGGTTTTCAGCTAGGGATGAATTCGCATGGCATTCTTCCATTCTACATCTTCATCGGGCGAATAAATCCATTCCAAACAGTCTTTAAGAATCTGCCGCGAAACATCCATCTCCAAAAGCCATTCCGCTTCCTTCATGCGCAGCTCAAAGATCTCACAGCCCTCAATTAGAGCAGGACTGCCTATTCGATCTTTGTATTTCTTGAACTGTAGAATGGGCTTCATATTAGTGATCTGGATGCATCCACGCAGCTCGAGTACCGAGAGGTTTTTCGTATATGGCAGAATCTGTGGGATCGAGTTGTCGGTGAGTAAATGACAGTTGTTTAGAGATAAACGCTCAATTCGGTGTCCCCGGGTTTTGGCTATCTCCCACACAGTTCTGTCGTCTATAAAACAGCCTGCCAAACCGAGGGTATTCACCTGGGTTCGTCGCACAATATGCTTCACCCCCTTGAACGAAATCATCTCTCCACCGGACGTTCGCCCTACATTGAGCAGTTTGAGCCTGTGGCAGGTTTTGGCGATAGCCTTGAGGCCCCGATCTGACACCCGCTCGCAGGCACGTAGATCAAGATGCTCTAACTGGTGGCAGTTCTGTGATATTAAATAGCAGGTACGATCATCGACTCGAGAGCAACCGGGCAGAACTAACCGAACGACCTGCTGACCCGAAAGTAATGATCGATTAGGAGCAATTGAGGGGCACGTGTAAAACTCAAGCCATTTAATGCGTCCCCCGAGCATGTCTAGCTGGCGAATCTCGTCCTGAGAAGCTTCATTTACCTTGTGAAGGACCAGCACAGAGGGCTTTTTCCTAGCAGGGTCAGCATCACCGTGGGTGATAAAAGAGGCCCATCGCTTGTGGTCTCGGAAATGAAGCTTTTCGTGCAAAACTTCGTATGCAATCTCATAAAATAGGCGGTTCACAGTTAGGCAGTTGTACAGCCCGGCCCCCTTGTCGAACAAGAATTCAGAGGGATCCTGCGACGAGCCATTGAGCCGGTCACCTTGAGCTTCTTTCCAGGCTGCGCGGGCAGCTGGAGTGTCTCCATAGATGAGGATGGCATGTCTGGGCGACATGGGTTTCCGTCTTCGCTGCGAAACTTCGTGAGGAACAATATTAGAGGCGTCGACGTACTGAAGAATCAACCGCAAGATTTCTGGAACCAAAAGAGCCCTGTGGGGTCCAGTGGGAAAATCGCTAGCAGCAGTGTAAAGACTACAGGCACTACTGGCATCCCATTGTTGGTCCTGCTGATTCTCTTTTGGAAGAAGAAACTGTCCGTCAGCAGCAGAAATCTGCTGAGGACTACTGTGTGTATGATGCAGCGTTTTATACAGAGTCAGCCTGTTTAGCTGTTCAGGCAGCCGTCGTACAGCCAAATCAGGTTCATCCTCTGTAGGCGATATTAAAGAAGTCTCCACTTCGTCTGTTTCCAGCACTGCCGGATTGCTTTTGGAGAGAAAGTTCAACAGTGATATCCTCAAAGAGAACTTCCTGCTCTTTTTCACAACAGCATTGCCTGCCAAAGGAACTCTACGTCTATTACTAGTGCTGCTGGTTCCTCCTGTACTTGTACTGGAACTCGCCTCTTCCATCTCTTCCCTGTTTCTATATCCTCCTCTACTAGTAAGGCTCTGAGGCTCCGAAGCACTTCGGCGAACAATCCATTTTTTGTTCGACCTGTTGAACTTTTTCTCATGCGATATTTCTCCCATGTCCTCCTTTTGTTGTTTCCCGTCTTTACCTCCAGGAATCCCTTTCCACTGGACAAAGTTAGCAGACAGAGGAAGAATAGAAAAGGCAAAGACGGTGATAGTTAAAGTAGGAGACAAGGCCAAGACAGAAGGCGGGTTTTCTCTCTATGTGCTTCTCCCCGCCGCTCGTTAAAGTCACACATAAGCTAGTTTACCTGCAATACCTCTCCGTTACATCAGAAGGGGGGGTAGTGGTAGCCTACGCTTGAAAAAATAAATTGAAATGGCTGGTTTGCGTTAATCTAAGTGGCATCCCTTGCGTCCAGCAGATTCAAAACCCGAAAGAAAGTTTTAGGTTGACCTCCTTTTCAAGGAGGCCAGATGTTTTACATTAGAGTTGGGCATCAATGTACTATAGTCAAAGTATCAAAACGAATCCTTTTAACTTTCTCCTTTAAAGTGAGGGGCCTCGCTGCTTGGTTAAACTAAATTTCATTTTGGAAATCTGGATATCCAAAGTAAATTGGGGTGGCAGGTTAGACAAGTCACGTGAGACGCATAGTTTTGTATAATGCATATTGATGCAGGGAGAGCGATATGCTTAAAGTGAAATAAAACTGTAAATTATTAGTTGGGGGAACCTGCAAACTAAAAACGGGCCTTACAGGGGTCAAAACGTTATAAATTATTATTGCTAGACAGGATACATATGCATAAATCTGTTATACGAATACTGATAGTACTTTCTCCATTAGACTATTTTGCATTGCTTGTATAGAGGGCGACTCCTCTGCCACGGCACGGTTAAAAATGGCTGGACGCATCTCGGGATTGAAACTGGTGCCTTGTTGCCTTCTTTTTATTTCCTTCGTAGCCCAGACAGGTACATAGGGGAAAATAGATACACACATAGATACGATCGATCGTTAACAATGGCAGGTTGTCCTCACTATCCGAGATTGAACCTGGGCTTTTTTGACGCCTTCTCATTCATTCAAGTCAAGTAGAAAAAACAGCAATAGGTAACACAACCCCCCGATCGATCCTTAAACAATGGCAGGCAGTTTCGATATCCCTATTAGAGCCTCCATTTTCACCTTTTCAGAGTCCTTTGTCTCTCTGCATTCTCTATTAGCTTGGCATGAACTGGCAAACCCTTCCTTTTCCGTATAGTATTGACGTATCGAAGGGCGATGTTCTCCTTATCGGCAAGCTCTCCTAGATCCTCCAGCTCTTCTTCTGTAGTTGGAACCCAGAATGGGTCTTCCGGTAGCAACTCGAAGCCGTTGAAGACCAATTGGGGGTTGGCGGCTCCCGATGTTCGCTTCCGCATTTCTTCAGAGAACCCAAATGACTCTACCACAGGAATTGCAGAGTGGATCGTGAAGAACGGGGTGCCTTCCTTCATCTCCTCGGTCAGAATCTTTCCTCGTCGCTTTGTAATTACTCCGTAAACCTTGCCAAGAGCTTCGCTAGTAGTCTGAATGTCGCACAAATACGTAGCTAACTTCAGACGAGCCGGCCATTGAGACACTCCCTGAACAATAAGCTCTCGGGTAGTCGTGATAATCCTTCCTTGATTAACAGGTGCTGTAGAAGACCGTTGTCCCGAAGGTTCCTCCTCATCTTCTTCTTTCGGCTGCTGCTCAGGCTCGGAAACTTCCACTAAACTTACAGCCACGCCTTCCAGTGGTTCTCCACACAGTGGACCATTGGCCATGGCCAACTGAAATCCCGTGATGATATTCTCTTCGAAATGGAGTGGGGAGGTTTTCGAGTCAGACGGGAATAACCTCTTCCCAATATGCCCGCTTTTGTCGAAAAAGATATTGGGTCCAATCCGCCGGGGACCCAGAGAAACAATATCACCAACGGAAAATGTGGATCCTTGAAGCATATCAGCCAATTGCCGTTTGAATGCCTCGACTTCTGAATCGCTAGTTTCAATCACGCATATCTCGGCTTCTTCCTCTCGAGTCGCTCCCTCAGTAAATCCTCTAATTTTATCTGCATTTTCGTTGATTAGTCTGACCACAGGCTCAGGCAGTAGCTCCACTCGAAACTTGATGCGACATTTGTCAATCTGGCCTTCAACCAATCCAGCAGTATTCTCCGAAGAGCCACCAGTTTTCACAATCGTTTCTCTGAAGGGCACTATGGGCGTTGAATATGTTATATCACACTTTGCAAACCTCTCCTTGAGATCTTTGATGCACCGCTCTAAATGCAGTTCTCCTGCTGTGGCTAGAATGTGCTCGCCATTTTCCTGAATGGTGACATGCACGCAGGGGTCTGAAATGTTGAGAAGCTTTAGCCCTTCTTCCAGTTGTGGAAGCTTCGTCGGATCAACTGTTTCAACGGCCACTCGCAGAATAGGATGAGCAATGCTGTTGGTACTGGCCATATTGGGGCCTCCCAGTTTTTGAGACACTAAAGTGCCGGACTTGAGGATCTTGCCATCTAACCCACCGATACCGACAATAGCACCCGCAGGAGCCTTTGAGATTGCCAACAGATCTTTGCCCATTAAAAGATAAAGCCCAGTGATAGTGACTTGGGTGCAAAACTCAGTAGGGTTTCGGGGATTGTACCGCGGACCTAGGCAGTTCAGGGTCTGGTTGACTTCAAGCGTGCCGCTGAACACTCGAGCGAAACCGATAATTACCTCTTTCGAACTCGCTGTACTACCGTCTTCCGCAATCGAATAACTCTGAAGATCATCAGCAAGAGAACCTTCGCTGCCTTCATTCATTGCCAGGGCCAGCTCTCGGGCTTTCTGGCTCTTCATGCGTAACTCATCCAAGTTGCGATCTGCCTGCGATACTGGACTATTATCATCCGATTCGCTCAGCGTAGGAATGTCACTTACGGGCATGGCCTGCACTTTTGAGATAAATGCAACAGCAGGGCCCGTGATGTCGCACGACCTCATACTGGACACGACCTTTGAGCTGATATCATCGTAGCCCGGTGTACTTTCAAGAATTTTACCCATTCGCTCCTGCTGGGCACTAACGGGCGAAGGAAGCTTCTCAATCACGCTTAAAAGAACTGCACGCGACATGGGGATCCACTGATTAAATATGCTAGTCAAAAGAGACCGTGAATCTTTCGACTTGAGTTCTCGCGGCAGTATCTTGAGATTGAGAGCTGCCACAATCTTTTCTATCTTCTCCAAATCTTTCGATACGATCACGCTGTTGTACACTGCCCAGATGTTCTCAAGAATGAGCTGCACGAACATGGGCCGCGAAGATGCTGCTGTTTTGTTCTTCAGGTTATGCGAGCCCTGGACCACCTTCTTGGTCTTGGCATTATAATAGTTGTCTCCGTATAGATAGTTAACCAGCTCTTCGCTAGGGATCCCAAGCTTGGATTCATAAATATTTGCAAACTGCTGTAGATTGAACCCCCAGCCGTCGATGGCACTTCCAAATATGACGTTGTTATTCTCGGGTGCAAAGTATAAGTTTTCATCTGAGGCTTCAACAAAGGCAGTGGTATTTCCACCCTCTACCTCTTCTCGCCATTTTAGATCCTCTTCCATTCTCTGCCCGGCGAAGAAGCTTCCCACCACCGCGTTGACCTGTTCTATCAGCTTGTTCAGGTGAACATAGGCTTCCATGGGGCTCAGCTGAAGCTCCAAGATCAATCGATCGATCTTATTGATCAGAAGTAATGGCTTCAGTTCCTCGACCCAGCACTGCCGCAGCACCATAACAGTCTGCGAGCAGACACCCTCAACGGCATCTACGACCACAACTGCGCCGTCACACAACCTAGAGGCGGTAGAAACTTCGCTGCTGAAATCAATGTGTCCCGGCGAATCGATCAAGTTGATGACGTACTCGTTCAGGACCGGCTTTTCTGCACCCTTGGGCTTCTTGGCTACTTTAAAGTAAAGCGAAATAGCGCTTGATTCCATTGTAATTCCTCTCAGCTGCTCGTCGGGCCGCGAATCCAGAAACCTGATCTTCCCTTGCAGGTTCTGCGATATGATTCCATTGCTAGCGAGCAGGCAGTCCGAGAGGGACGTCTTTCCGTGGTCGACATGGGCCAGAATGCAAATATTACGCTCGAACTGGGGCCGCGAGAGTTGTTTTGTGAAGTTTTCAATTGGAATTGGCATCTTTCCAAACGTCAATACAAAGTGAAAGATTTCATCAAATGTTGAAAGCATGCATATAATATGTACGAAGCATGACTAATCATGAGTCTGCCCGGAGTTGGTTCTGCTTTGCAGAAGCTGATGAAAATTGATTTCTTTTGAAGTCAATGGAAGTAGCTGATACTATCACATAGGCCGACTTGTTTAATTGCAATTTTTCGTAACCTCTAATCTATCCTCGGGTCCCCATGACCGCCCGTCTCATGTCTTCTGCGTGGATACTATCTACCGTAATTGAACTTTTAATTTGCAGTTACACAACCTTTAATCTGTCGTTGAATTTACGCACTCTGCGAAGCAGAAACAACCCTGTCCGGGAGGGGTCGCCGGAGGTAAAAACGACCGTACATGTTAAATTAAACCAGCCCATTTTCATTCATTATGCTATCTAGTATTAATGCAATTTGTCTGTCGAGTGTCAAGCCGCTCCCTATCGCACTTCGGGATTGCTGCCATCGTAGAATCCATGGTTCAGGGCATACGTAGAGGTAGCATACTCGCTGCTGCCGTCATAGCGGTCATCGTCGAGGATCTCCTTGATGTCCCAGCTGTTGTCCACGTTACTGACCGAGAACTCGAGGTCTTCCTTGGTCACCATGTCCCAGTACTTGTAGACCATCATGACGGCAAAAAGATTGCAAATGGTTGCAAAAAAGCCCCCGTCGATGTAGTGGTTGACCTTGGTGCAGATTTTGTTGGAGAAGGCGTATAACAGGACCTGTCCAGCCACAAAGAAAAAGCAGCCTAGAATGATCGCTCCCGTGCTCCATCGGTCGTGCAAAATAATCAGCGACACAATGAACTGCGAGATCACGTAAATAATGATGAACACCGCGTTCAGAATGTAGAGCACAACGAACAGAGCCAGGGTGTTCGAGGTCGAAAACACTGACTCCACAATGCTCTTAAAGGTAAGCAGCGAGAACACAAATGAAAGCGCAAACGCAGCCACAGACATGACTCGCAGGATCCAGACTGCTCGGGGTGTACCGTCCTCGTACAGATTGAAGCCCACGAGGCCAACAAACATAAGGCAGCAGCACACAGCCGAAGACATGCCGTTTTGGACTGACACCAGGTAAGGGAAGGCCGGTGAGCCTGGCGGGGTTACCCCACTGTCTATGACGAGCGACACCAACGTGAGAATGGTGAAAAATGCAAAAAAGTGCAAGATTTCCGACCTACCCATGGCCGTAATCTTGGGCATAATATTGAATATTATGAGGGTCAGCACCAGAAGCGCGGCAATGTGGATAAAACATGTGCCGACCGAGAAGATGACCGTGTTGGCCAAATCAATGGTCCGTGAGTAGCACTGGGGCAACACACCTGTGGTGAGGAAGGTGGTGGTGGTGTTGCCAAAGGGGCCTACCAGCGAACATGTTGGCAACGATGTGGTTTTACATATAAAATCAAACCCTCCGAACATCGTTTAATTATATATATATAAAACGTGTAGTGATTGAAGCGAGTGTTGGAGTTTTTTGGTTGCTGTCCTTTAAAGACACAAAAGTTTTCGCGTGTGCGTTCTCGCGGGACAGTTCTCTCCTGGTTGTTCAGTTGGTAAACAAAAAAACTTTATATTTCTTGTGAAAACAGGATAAATAGTTAGTTATACGCCCAGCCCACCGAAAGAGTTTGATTTGGGATATCACCGTTTGAATATTTCTATATTTAGGGTGGCAGGGCGGTTGGGCTGTAAATTACGCTGGGTGGGCGGGTTTACACGCTGATTATGGGGGGGGGGATTAAAGGGGTTGTGTCGGATTAACGTTGATGGATTAATGGATTAATGCATATCATCAACCCCACCTTTTTTTTTTTTCATTTTGACAATTAACAGATCCAGTTAATGGTTGCAATACGAGACCCAATTCTTCGTAGGATAGCTCCGTTAGTCAGAAGAGGTGGGAAATTCTCACAATGCTCATACACCACGAACGTTTGTGAAAGCAATTCTATTGCACTTGTGTTTCCAGGTGTGTAAACTATCTAGACTGAGATTACAGATTACAGATTGAGATCTGGTTTATGATCTGGCACCATATCCCATCCAACGATATCTGAGTCTTACGGTCGCCTCATGGTAGACATACTTTAGTCCCTATGTACACCAATTGAGACCTGAATTGCCCTGTCTAACCAGGTCAAGGATACCAAAAACGTGGTATGCTCAAAGAAATCTACTCCACGTACCCGAATTTGGTCAGACCAGTCCTAGAAGAGCTTGACGCAAATCTCAATTCAAAGCTTTCAACTGCACTAGTAGACGAAGTTTCTCCTGTTGATGTCGATGAGACGAGCAACGCACAGCCCTTAATCCTGGCTGCTTCATACATCTTAGTAAAGGTTGCAGAGGAGGTGGAGAACGAGCTGAAAGGCCGTTTGCCTAAAAATATCCAAGTCACGCATGTCCTAGGGCACTCCCTGGGTGAATACTCCGCGTTGTGCAATGCTAAAATATTGACCTTTGCGGACGCTGTGAGCTTGGTTCGCCAACGTGGTTTGGCCATGGCACGAGCCACGAAAGATGCAAAGCAAGATCTATCGATGACGACGATATTTGCTTCTGGGCAAAAGGCGATCCAAGTCTCTGGATTAATAGACCAATTAGTCACCAAATACGAGCGAGTATCCGTTGCCAATTACAATGCATCCGGCCAGACGACTCTGTCTGGGGATAGCTCTCAGATTCACTCCTTGGTGTCAGAATTAAATTCAATAGTGGGGAAGCCTCGCGTACGTTCACGGCGTCTCAATGTATCTGGGCCCTTTCATTCGCCGTATATGAAATCAGCCACTGATACGCTGCAGGATATGCTTGCCAAAATTCAGCTCAGTTGGCCCTCTCCATTATCGCGTACTGTCATCTCTAACATGACTGCTCGACCATTTGTTTCGCCTGATAGTATTCGAGAGAATCTTGTCCAGTCGATGACCAATCCAGTGCAGTGGGTAAAGTCGCTCCAGTACTTGGAAAACAAGGTGACCACAGTCGTCTCGGTTGGGCCCGGTGAAATTGGCAAGCTATGCTCAGGTTATAGCTTCAACGTAGAAAGATTATCCAATAGATATTATTGAGTTTATGCTAATGAAGAAGATACATGAAAAATCTTGCTCAATGGTGTAGCGAGCGAGAAGCCTACTAGAATCTATTTCTTCCTTTGGATACTTTTTTCTTCTAAACCGACTCGTCCATTTTATTTTTCCGATATTCCTCCCTCCTTTTCCGTTTAAATTCTTCTATCTGAGCCTTGAGCTCTCTATTAGGAATAACATCTTCCAGCTTAAGGGGTTCTCGGTTGAATGGATCCTTGGCATCAGACAGCAAATGAGACTTTATGGTCCCCAGGTCGATACTGACCTTGGAAGACGGCAATGTCACCGGCTCTTCCATAAGCGTGTACATCAAAGGATCGAGGTATTCGTCTGGAATCTCGCCCAATTCTAATTCACCCTCCTCATCCTCTTCTTTGACCTTCTCGGTTCGCGCCACAAAGTCTTTCAGAGACTGCAATTGAGCAGGACTTTTCAGGCTCCATCGTGATAAAATGTCACTAGCTCTGTTAAAGTTGGCAACGCTGTATGATCGACCGTCCCGTGCTATTGACTTGACAAAGACCTCATGGTTCATCAAGTTGAGATAAACATCGCACAAGTCTGATAACAACCCTCGCGGGTTAAAAGAATACTTTTCAGGATTCTTCACCTTGAGCTCGCGGCACTTGGGCCCGACCAGAGCCGCTAGATTGTAATTCAGCATGGCAGCCAAACGGTCAATGATCTCCGAAGTAATAAATGCCTCGGCTACCGCGGATGTGAAAAGCTTTAGCAATAACACAGTTTGATTGGTCAATTGCATGTACGACTGTGCGTGTCTCTCGCTGGTCGCCAACCTCTGTCGCTTCTCTCTCGTCTCTTGATCCTCATCCGGACGTGGCAAAGAATCACCCAGTTCTTTTTGCAGCTTATGTATATCAGTTAGAGCTGTCAAAGATTCGTCCAGAAGATAAGTCGAGTCATTCAGTAGCAACGCAACAAAATGTACAAAGAAATCGGGGTCCCGCACACTTTCTTGTCTCAGTCTATCTCTGTAAATATTGTTGGACCAGATATTTTTGATAATCTGAGAGATATAATACCTAGTGTTGAACTTGTCATAAAACTGCGAACTTGTACCAGTCCTTTCGACTTCAATGTAGAAATTCATCAAAGCATGAAATAAATGATCTAAACATGTCGGGTCGGTGTCAAAGAGATTTACAAAATAGCCTTTGACGCCCTGCTGTATATCAAGCGTACCAAAGAAGAGGACTTCCACCAACTTTGACTTGAGATATGGGTTCTTAATATATGACGTGTTGCGGAGGAATGCAACCATGCTAACCACGAGCTTTTGAGATGGATTTCTCACCAGAATCTGTGGAAGCTGTCGGGACACATATAGCGCCAATGTAACTGGGGACTCCAACATAAACTCGGGAAAATTGGAAAACTCACCTGGGACTGAGCCATCAAACGGCAGCCTTATGGCCTGCTGAGGATAGTCGCGGGGCTCAGGTGATGCCGTGCGAACAAGGAAAGTAAGCTGGAAAACTGCAAAATCAAAGTACGAAGCCATTTGATCAACATCTCGAAGGACACTTTCCAGAGCCAACTTCAAGCTTTTAATGGCTTGTCCCTTTTCTTTAAATCGCACCATGAGGCCCCGGATCATTTCTTGCCTGGCTCCTGGCACTCCAGCCCGCCTCTGCTCTACCTCAAGAATCGCAATTTGCTCGTCAACTTCATCAATTCCTCTCTTTAAGCGCTGCTGCGATTGGATCGAACCGCCAAGGCCATAGTGGTAATAGGCGCAAGCCAGAAAAAATACATGTGAGATGAAATTGACATCCCCGGGCAAATGTGTTTCGTAAAACTCTTTTGAGTCAGAAAGATCCGACAGCAGTTTTGTTTCTTCCGATATTTCGTATACGGGCTGATGACGGAAGTACGCTGGGTTGATTTTATCAATTTTCGAAGCGAACAGATCAACAAATGGCTCGCTCAGCTTGGTTAGAACAACGGTGATATTGAGCATAAATCCATCTGAGGACACATCCGCTGGCTCAACACGGTGGGCAGTTCGGCGGTGGTTCAAGTCTATAACCTTTCCAAAGTACTGCAACGCGGCCTGTCGTGACACTGCAGAACTCCTCACTATCTTGTCCACAAGGTAGAAGAGACGATTCTGAATGATGCGCAACTCAGACCTCATACTAGAGCCTCGGCGCTCGATCTCCGGAGCAGATAGAATGTCCGGGTTATCGAAAATGGATACACTAGACTGGCCGTCGAGGGGACTGATAGAGAAGAACGGGCCTAGAATGGTACTCGTAGCAATTTCTGGAGGCTTCATATCTGACTTGACGGCAAAATGCTCTGACTCAATCAAAGCGGTACACACCCTTTTGCTCGCAACCAGGTTTTCCATGACAGTCATGTAAGGCTTGTAATCACCAGAGTAGCCGATTTTAGACAGCTTCTCGCGAAGATATGTCAGCAGAGGTTCTATCAGATCAGTCAGCAAACCCTGTTCCTCCGAATGCTCGATTACAGCAGTAAGAAAGTCCCACGGATTGGGCTCTCTTTGCGTGCTTGCTTTGGAGACAAGTCTCTCCGCCAGAGAAGGGTATGTTTCTTCAGTAATATCACTCGTGCAGAAAACGCTTGTCATAGCAACACATTGGCGTTGCAGCTCGTCTAGAAGCTCTTTTTTAACCTCGAGGTTTACTTCTTTGATCTTGAGTTTCCTTTTGATGATAGATGCGCGTGAATAGCAGCCTAGCAGGTAATCAAACGGCGACGGGCTGGCTTTGTGTTGGGTCAGCCGGGACCAGATGATCTTGTCCAGCATATCGGGGGTGAAGTGGGTGTCTGCATTGATAGTCAGGTCGATTGTCTCTTCCTGCAGCTCGTCGGCCAAGTGTGACAGATATGTGTGGTTCGGCAGTTTTTCCTGAGGATCAAAACTAACTTGAAATACCTCTTTTATATAGGTGTGTTCAAAGGGAACTTTGGCAGCCGAGGAGGAGGTGGTGGTGGTGGCACGAGTCCGTTCTGATTGAGTTTCAGCTGTGGTAGTCGTAGTGTCAGTTGTAGAAGCAGTCGATGAGCTCTTTTGGACTGAGTCGGAACCGGAAAGTTTACTTTGCGTCGAAGTCGTAACTGGATCTTTAGTCACTGCGGAATCTGGAACAGGATTTACCGGTTGTTGTTGCAGCTCAAGCTCAGATGGTTTCAAATTCGTTGCCCCGTCTCCATCACATTTAACTCTTTTTTCACCGGTGCTGACTCTATCACTGTTACGCTCTTCAGAAACCCCATTCTCGCGTTCTTCTTTCAGAGTCGGCTTGGAACTCTCAGGTCTTGGCGACGATTCAACACTTGAGGAAGAACCTCCTAGCTTCGCAAGACGTTTTCGGCGGATCTTGTTAATTTAATTGAATGGCTTTCAAAATAGGGTAGTAACCAGAATCGGATTATTATAAACGTACCTCGTCTGCAGATGCGTCCATTTGAGTAATGTTTTGCGAGGTTTCAAGAAAGATGAATAATGAATTGTCGAACCCGAGATATTCGTAATAGGTTTAAACAGGGGTATGTGCCTGTGTGTTAAACTGTGTGCATGTGTGCATTTCTTCCAGGGGTGGAGAGTCCCACTTTTCACCCAAAGATCTGTAAAAACCAATATATATCGCTTAAGAGCTTTACAAGCACGACAGGAGACTTTCCGCTCGGACACGATCAAGGCAGCTCTTCTGACGAACGGCTCGGTGTTGTTTGACGAGTCGTGGATAAGGCTCTCTGTCCCATCTCTTTTTGCAAGTCTCGTTTTGAATATTCACTAAAATAAACTTGGCTCGAAGTTATTCATCCACTGGGTCCACGTCCGAGTCTATTCGAGAATCGAGAGAACTTAAAATTGTCAAGTGGATTTGGAAGAGAAATTACATCACCCTTATACTGCTGGGATCTGGTTTCTGGTTGGAGTAAGGCGTTCAAGTAGGTAAAAAAACCGTCAGATCAAAAAAAAACGTCGAAAAAGATGACATCTAGTCCTGATCCATTGATCTATGAAAAGCCAAGTGTTGAGGGACAGCAATCTGACGAATTTAAAAAGCCAAAACAACAACAGCAGACATTTGAAATTGAAAACCACACTCAGGAAGCAGGAAACGTCATCGATAAGTCTGCAACAGCCTCTGCAACTACTTCTGCTTCTGCACCCCAAAATGATGGAGATTCAAAGAAGGGCACAGGCGTGTTTGTCCCCTCTGGGCCATCCATCAGTGATTCCACACTTGTAGAGGCACTGCGGGAGCCCAAAAGCAGGATGTTCCTCCTGCTTCTTGAAAAGACTCTTCTCAAGTGGATCGATTCCAATGTCAATTCCCTTGAGCTGGAGCCAATGAATGGCTACTTGCGTTTACTGAGCCATAAAATGGCAGAATACTACAAAGTCAATCACACTTCTAGCATGGACGGTTCCGCTGTTGTGTGGTATAAGCAGCCAGCAGGAAGTGCGTTGCCAGAAGCATTGCCTACTAGACTGTCAGACATAGATGTTGGGATTCGGAATACGCCGGCTGCCAGTACTTTCAGTTCGCCGTCACCAGGATCTTCTTCAATGAAGCCCAAAATCATGATGAAGAAACCAACGTTTCTTAGAAAGGGAGATCCATCTGCCCCAACTCCGAGTAGTGGCAGTGGAACCGAAATTGAAAGTGGGAGTGAAAGTGGGAATGAAAACGAAAATAGAAATAACCCAAACGGAAGCTTAGCTGGTAGAAACGGCAAAGCTGATTATTCGAACCAAGCTACGACTTCAACAGTTAAGGATTTCATCAATGTCGCTTCAGATCTCAGTACTATTACTACTACTACTACTGATCAGACATCTCACGCAACAACAACCAACGGCTCGTTCACTAACACTATGAGTGATCTTGACAACAGTGACAGTCGTCCGTCCACCAGTAACTCTGGTGTCTCATCTGCAGCTCCTCCTCCTCCCAAAGGACTTGGTTCCTTTGAGGCGAGAGCTGCAGCCTATGAGGAAGCCCGTGCTCGAATCTTCAAGGATTTCGCTGAGCAGAGAAATGACGATGCATTAAGTGATTTCACGGATCAAAAAGAAGCTCTAGCTCAGCTAGAAGCAGATAACGATCCAGACTATTTCAAAGGTCCTCCTGTTATGCCAATAAGATTACCCGCTCATGGCTCACAACCTGCTTACGTGCCTCCTCTCGCTCCTCCGCATCCCCTACTACCACCGCCACCTCCTCCGCATCTACAACAACTATTGCAATATCAGCAGCAGCAGCAGCAGCATCAGCATCAGCATCAGCAAAATCCAAATACAACACCATATGGCTACCCTGTCCTCCCCTACGGGCCATCTCCCGTTCTTCCTCGCGGGTCTATGCTACCCCCTGCGCCTCCTTCAGCTCCTCTGCCGCCTCACGGTACGTTTCCTCTAGGTTCGATGGCCCCAAATGCGCGTCCCGGTTCTGCTCCACCGTCACAAGGAATGAGAATGGGACACCCATTAGATATACCTGTCCCGTACATGGCAGGACCACCTGGATCAGGACCTCCTGGCTCTCCAGCACCTTCAGGACCATTCTATGGTGTTCATCCTAGTTATAATACACATATGCGTCAAGAGGGTGATTGGACGAATGATTCAGTTAAGCAGCAGGCCAATGGTTCGCTTGCGCAGACAAGATTGCAGCCTTCGAGGTTCAAGTTCAAGGGGCAGTCATTTGTTCCTGAGGGTTACAGGTGAGCTCTCCTTCGTGGGATCGACCGGGAAGCGGTGGTTCCGCTTCGCGGAAACTGCTCGTTCATTACAGGCGTGAAGTGGGCGAGAATTCATAATAGATGTTTGTGTTTTCTACGAGGCTGGGGTCACCCTATCTCTCTCCCCATATATGTACCATCCTATGTGTACGAGGTTAGTTTTGATGATCTCAAAATTTAAGATTTCTGCGCCTTATGTGCTAACGCAGCTACCCGATGGGTTTATTTAGTCTAACCTTGGACCAACGGCCTGGCTTAATGGATGGAAGAGCATGTATACGCTATGTTGTGACTCTATGAACGTTCTGCGAAGCAGAAATAAACCTCCACGGAATGGCCCCACTGGAGGCGATGTGACAAACTACAAGCATGCTTTTTATTTTGGATTCATGGTTATCATATTCATCATTATTTGGTTAATTAAGAGTCCAACCGAAAAGAAGAAAAGCATCTAGACGCTGTCCTGACGCGTTCCTGTCCGTCCTGCGTCTCTGGGTCGGTCACTTGGTGATCTCAAACAACCATGGAAATGCCACATGGATAACATTGTCGTCATCTTTCAAAAAAGTCTGAGCTTTGAACACACCCCTGGCAATAAAGCCACCAGGCACGATCCGCTCAGGCAGAGAATACTCGTAATAAGGACGGTCCTCCGTGTTTGGAGCATAGGCCCCACAGACCTCTCGGATCTTGTTGAAAGTTATACGGCTTCTTTTGTTCACCTGGTAGTAATGCAGACCGGTAATGATTTCGTGCTGGACTCGAAATCTCAGTACCAGGTGATATTTTCTGCGCTGTTTGATCTTAATAGGCTTGTATTGCATGGCAGTGAGTTGGTCAACGTCTGTGAAGTCAACTACTATAGGTTCCTGGCCTTCGACATGCGAGGTGATGCTCAGCAATACCAGCTTGCGTTTGTCATTGGGGTCACCTATGGTTTGTGCACCGGAACTCATGGTCAGACCGAGAGATTCCTTCCACCGTCTCAAGGATTCGTCGTGGTAGTCCAGCTGGACATACTCTTCTATTTGTTTCTTTGCTGGGGCTACGTATCCGGAAGTATCCTCCTCCTCATCTTCCCCTTCTCCTTCCAGTTCCGAGAGGTCAATGTTGGTGGTACTTGCAGGATCCAATTCCGCTTGTAGGTCCAGTGCGGGACTCAATGTTTGGGTATTAAGGTTGGGTGAGACAGTTAGGGTTGTCTGAGACATATCGATTTAAGTCTTATTTGTTTTCAGTTTAATGCTCTGTAGAGGGCGGAAAACAAGCAAGAGAGATATAACTAAGTTGAAACTCTAAATTCTTAATCCGTTTGATCCAAGTCCGGCGATGATGCCTTTGAAAAACAATATATAGAAATACATATATATATTAATACGAACAGGAAGGAAAGACGGTTAGATTGAGCTAAACCATAGCCAGGCAATGATCTTCAGATATCTCTTTTATTTTCACACCCCCTTGGAAAGCCCATTTTGCTAACACAGTGAGAAAGAGGATCTGAGGATCTACCCAAAGTGGAGACAATTTTCAGTAGCCCCTTTCGTTAAAAGGTGGAGATGTTTTGCAAAAGTAACGTAGCTTAGGACACAGGCCCTCCTCTAAAACAAAATATGAAAGGTCCAGAAGTTAAGGGCCGTTTGCTTTTTCAATGTCCACGCACTGATACACGGCGTAAGAGTATAAAACCTGTGAATACACTTGGTACATTGCATGGAAAATATACACACAGTGATCTGACAGAAAGTGTTTTGGGATAAAGTGTATGAAGATCCGAATAGATTTCGTCCGCATTTTGTAATTTTGATGGGGACGTTTTGTGTTGAGTGAATGGCATGATTATCCATATTATCCCTGACTTGGGCACAAAATACTTTTGAACATGAAACGTAGGACAACACAACAAACCCCTTATTGTAAACAGTTTAGACGGAACAAAGAAACCATTGCGGAATAAACCATTTGGTCTGTTAGTTCAACCCCTCTCTTCAATGCAGTCATCGGTGCCGCGCTGCGACCGTCGGTAACGAACTTAAATAACTACCGAAGAAAACTGTTACAGTATTGCCCTAAGGAACCCCTCTTTTATCATTGCTAAAGCTATATATTTTCTTGGCAGCACTCGAGAATCATAACCTGCTACTGAGCATTCTCAACGTCCATGCGATTGACTTGTTTGCTCAACGACTATTACGTGAACATTTCTATAGTAACGATGTAAGCAGGCATAACGGCTTTTGTTAATTACATGCATAACGCCAGATCTTGATCAGATCTGACGTTTTGCCTTACATAGAAGCGAGCTTCAGGCGTAGACAACTCGGCGCGTTGTTTCGTTTCCAGCGAGGCCACTCTGTGGAGGTTTGTTGCGCGAAGCGCAAAACTATTATAAACTTGACACCCTTGCCGAGGAACACCCTGGAAACCCCTGAATAGGTCATGTGACGAAGGGAAGACGTGAGTCGAGATTGATAGGCTTACGATACATACGAGGAACTAGTTAAACTCTTGCACGAGCAATATCTAAAGGAATTGACCCTTAACAGGAGTTCAGTACTACTGGTGCAAATAACGTTAGTTTGTATGTATAGTTTGTTAGTTACCTAAACCTGCGAGGTTGACGAACCGTCTATCCAGGCTATGATGGCTCTTTCACCATCTGAAATACAATCTTATATGGCAATTAGCTTTAAGTATGTTATCATCCGTAATAGTTAATAACGTTCATTACTAAAATCTAATGGTTAGTTAATCATTTTAGGTATTATTGCTACAGCGAGCGATACATTGACGTAAAAAAACAACAGAAACAAAAAAAGTTAAAAAATAACTGTGAACTAATAAACTCGCGGGTATCATAATAGTAATACACTCTTGAACCTTCCGCGAAGCGGAACCAACCTCCACGGAGTGGTCTGGCCGGAGGCCAGCACCACCACCTCGACTACGAGGAATCTTTGGGGTGCTCAGCATCTTCAGGCGGAGTGGTTTCACCGACAACTCGACCCATTAAGAAGGCACCTCCATGGCTCTCTAGATCGTTTCCTCTGGATGCCTGGCCCATCTCGTGGTCACCGTAGATGAAGCTTCGAGTCTCATCAGCAGTGAAGAATGTGTAGGCGTCTTCTCCGTGGATTGCGTCGTCGCCAATCTCGAGCATCTCGTCGTTCATGCGCAGGGGGATTCGAAGAACAAACTTGATGAACAGCATAATGAGAGAGGTCATAAAGAGGTTAAGGCCAATGATAAACAGAGCCCCGACAATTTGCAGCCATACCTGTCTGCCGTGGCCCTCAATGGCTCCTCCAGGTGACAGAGACGCGAAAGCAGCAGTGCCTTCGGCCGTTGCAAATATCCCGACCAGAAAACCGCCTACGCAGCCTCCGACTGCATGGGTGTGAAAAGTGCCCAAAGTGTCGTCAACGTATTCTGTGAAGAGGACAGTTTTGCCGAGCTTGTTCAGCGAAAGCCAGGGGATACTGCCAGAGAACACGCCAATGATAATGGCACCCCAGCCTGCAACCACTCCAGCAGCGGGCGTTATGGCCACCAAGCCAGAAATCACGCCCTGAGTTGCACCGATAATCGATGGCTTGCCGAAAAAGATGATGTCCAAAACTGTCCACACCAGCAGAGACACAGCCGTGCAGAGATTCGTGTTGAGCACAGCAGCACCAGCGTCCGGGCTGGCCGAGTAAGGATCTCCTCCGTTGAAACCGTTCCAACCGATCCACAGAATACCCGTGCCGACCAACACCAGTAGAACATTGTTTGGACGAAAGTTTTTCCGGTCCTTCTCCAATCTCGGCCCAATGAAGTAAGCCCCCGCGAACCCAGCCGTGCCCGAGGACAGGTGGATGACGTAGCCACCGGAATAATCGATGACCCCACGACTCGCCAAGAAGCCGCCTCCCCACAGACTGAATGCTCCGACCGTATAGGAGAAAGTAAGCCAAAGGGGCACGAAGACCATCCAGGCGGTGAAGTTCATCCGGCCCAGATACGAGCCAGCCGTGATAATGAGCGTGATGGCCGCGAACACAAACTGGAAGTATATCATGGTGGCCATTGGGAAATTGGCAGTTATTCCGGCTGCCGGAAGAGCGGCTTGCTTGAGTTCCCACGTCATAGTCACTACAGGGCCTGGGGCTCCAACCAGAGGAAAAGAGCCCCATTGAGTGCCAAATCCCATTTTGTACGCCCAGACGACCCAGCAGACGAGCACAGCGGCAAATGCATAGAATGCCATGAACGCCGAGTTGATGGCCCACTTGCGCTTGACAATGCCTGCGTACAACACCATGAGGCCTGGGATAGACTGCAGCCCTACCAAACTCGCGGCAGTCAATTGCCAAGCATTATCTCCGGTATCGAGCCAAGGCGGGGCAGTAGGATCTGTTACATTAGACATATTTGTTTGAACCGAACCGGTATGATAAGACTATCTTTATTGGTTTTTCTTAGTTTTATTTCGTTTCACTTCAATTGAGTCTTTTAAGACTCTTCAAAAAAATGACTTCTAGCTTACGAACGCTCATCTTTTTGACGACAGAAACTACACAATAAATACACTTGAGACAAGTACGCAGGGGAAGGGAACGGGAAGGGGGAGGGGAAGGGCGTAGAGGGAGAAAGGACTGATAACGAAACGAAGATTACATTACAATAGCAGTTACTTTGAGTTACTTTGTGGGTTGAACACGCTAAAACGGTTAGCTGCAAACTGATAACGATAAAACGATTATTGGTCGACTCAGGCTGCGTTATCTATCTCCCTCTCAGAGTAGTTTAGGCTTTAAGTATATTACTTGTGTATTGGTGTTGTTAGAAGAAGGGTAATAGTATGTCATGTCAATTAGGCCTAAAAAGAGCACAAAAAAAAACCACAAAAAACCGCTCAGACCAACACTTATAACGCCAAATGTTATCACGGTTTACCCCGCTTTTCAAGCGAGTTTGTTAGATCAATCGTACTACAAACGAAACCAATTGTTTTTGCCACCATACCACTATAACACGGTAATATCACGCTCTTCAATTATGCTGAAAACGATGTGGTTTTAGTGCTTCATGTCTCTAGAGACAAGCCATGTTAAAAATAAGTAGAGAAACTAACGAAATGGGGCCATAACGACCGGATACACCCCAATTCAAACACTGGCATATAAAGGAACAGAAACCAATTGACTTAGTATAGTTACTACCTACGGATCTCTGCACATGGTTGCATGAAATACAGTACAAAGAGGGCAAAAAAGCGAACAGTTTCTTGCGGTGTCCGGAGTGCCTGTATATGTGAGTGAATTATGTGTAAAGTGCGAAGAGCCAAAGCGGGTCCTGCATGTAGATAGATAGATGTCATCCCAGGACGCTTTCAGAGCGTGGTGTGACTAGGTAGACAAGAATAGACAAGACAATTATAGTGGAGCGTGTACGGCAAGTGGATGGTCTAACGGAGGTTCTTGTGTCTTGCATCGTATGAGTGTGGAAGAAAGACAGACATTTCTGATGTACCGAAACACCCCACTATTATTATACAGTCTAGTTGCAGGACCTTGCATCTGCAATGTAAGATAGATAGCGAGATCTTGCATCTGCTATGTATATGCCCATTCTCAGTTGTGTCTCCTGAGAGCAGGTATAGATAGCTGCTGGGGCAGGCCCAGACCCCGTGGCTCTGCTTCGCAGAGATTCAAGTTCTCTCATGTATGGTAACCTTGGATAGACCTGATGGGCCTCGGCATTTGTAAAGTGAGCAAGTTAGTGCTGCTATTGAAAAAAAGCTCCAAGTGATGGAATATAGACCATGAAAGCTAAAAAATGCACTCAAATATTGCTAGGTCAATGTATAGATGTGAAAAAGACTGTCTCCAGACTGTCACCTCTGCTGAAATCTTGTCTCTGGGGTTGGCTAACAAAATGACCATCCTCTTGGTAGGAGAAGGCTTTTGTATGTTCTCCCAAAAACGTGAAGAGGGGACGTCATATTAATACGGTGAGCAGGAGTAGATACAGAGCTACCCGTATCCAAGTCAGGAGGCTTCAAGAAAGTTAATGAGGCATAATTGGGTTAAATTATACATAAACTAATATACATTTATATATATTGGATTCCAGGTTGAGAGTTTACAACATTCGAGTTTACAACATTCAGACTCGTTCCTGTTCACGAATAGGTTCGCTACAGAAGCAGCATAGCAGGTGAAGATGTGAAGACCAGCATGTGCTGGCATTATGATAATCGAGTTGTGTATATCCTGCTTCGCAGGACAGGACAGGGGCCCCACCAGAGGCGAGCGTCAATCTAAGTCTACTATAGTGCCAGGAGATGTATAATATTATTTACAGTCTATGATATTCCTCCACAAGCATGCTAAAATACCAATTCCACTTCATAGTTCAACCTGAGAAGATAAGTGCGTGGAAGCTGCATTGACAGAAGTTCTTCTCTATTCCTTCTTAGTCTGCCAACCGTCTGTCCCTTCAAGCTTCAATTCCAGCTGTCAATCTTCCCTCTTCCTTCTTACTTCATCATCTCTTCATAGATCTTCAAATTTCAAACTTAAAAATCGTCTCTTTCAACTTCAGTCATCAGTCTTCTCTTCCTTTTTCTCCTTCTCTTCCCCTTTCACTCAAATTTGACAGAGATCGCTTTCTGCGAAGCAGAACCAGCCCTCTACGGGAGGCGCCACCGGAGGCAACATCCATCTCGCGCTCTACTCTACAGTAAGATCAGGCCCAGCAGCGCCCCCTAGAGCACTAGCAATGGCAGGAGGAGGATCCAGCAGAATCATCACTCGCAATATATCCATAATCGGGTCGGTCAGAGTTTTGTCGTAGATGTTAAGGAGATCAACAGGGTTGGGATATACTCGCAGGGCTCGGTAGAACGCAAGAGCGGCATTCAGGTACTCGCTCTCACCGGCCTTGGACAGGTCGTCGGCACGCTGAACCTCACCCAAGAAAAATTGCTCTCGCTCTTGCAGGCCATCGGGAAGCGGGTCGTTCTCGAGCGACTCCTTCAGGACGGTTTGAATCTTTTCTCTCAGTTCTGATTTGCCAGCCTCGGCAGCAATTTTCTGCTCCTTGTTGTGCTTCTTGGCCGACTTCTTGAGCTGACGTCGGAATTCCACCGAGCTCCGTCTTTTATAGTCAAAGTATACGAGATATGACACTTAGTTAGCAAAGTTCAAATTGTGGTGGGGCAGAGCCAGTAAGGTAAGAAAGAGAAGAAAGAATAAGTGTAGGAAACCATTTCATATACTTACAAGCAGACACTGCAGCAGCACAGGTAACTATAGTACTTGTGGATGGCATTTTTTTGTATTTTCACACGAAAGGTTTTTAGTATTTCTGATATTTTTCTAACGGTTTTGACGAAGTTAACTTTAGCGAAAAGCTGCGATGGGGCGGAAAGTGAAAAATTGAAAAGTTACCCGGCTGCCTTATCCTAAGGCCTTCTTAGAGACTCGGAGTCAGGATCTCTGCATCTTAACCTTGGAGAATCGTATTTGGGCCCATCGATTGATATCAGTCGTGTAGTTTTCCGCGAAGCGGATCCACTCCTTTCCGGTAGGGGCTGCCAGAGGCAACAACCACCGGACGGTATGTGGAGCTGCTGGGGCCAGCCCCAGGCCCAGTAGCTCTGCTTCGCAGAGATTACCATTACAATGTTATACGCTCTCTTAATCAAAACTGTGTTCAAAAGTATCAATTGGGTCTGACTCTAAAGACAGCTTCACCACGAAGTTGTCCCACGGTCAGCGCTATAAAACTCTGTTGGGTGTAGTAAGATGCACTCAGCTGTCTCTTACGCCTGAGCTACCTCGGTCTTCTCCGCTTTAGCCTCTCCATCTCAAGTTTGAAACTTAACTTCTTATCTCCAACAGCGTTTGCACAAAGTAGTGAAACTACAAAGTAGGCAATGACTACCACTCTACCCCCCTTTGAAACATTTCTCAATGGTGCGCAATCCCTTAAAGATCAATCTCTCGGCTTGTTGTTTGAACCCTGTAGTACGCTAAACCAGATTATCACGGCCCAGGTGCTTCCCGCTGAACCTGTAGACTACACTTCCCTGATAGAAAAAACTCGTTCGACACTCATTGGTATTCTTGAATCCAATGTCAGCGACCCTCGTATCCCTTCTATCGTAGCTGCTCACCCTCGTCTAGGCGCTGCCAAAGTCGAATCGGCAAGCTCGCAGCAAGAACAGGCGAGTCTGAAGGCCGCCAGCGAGAAGGAAGCAGCCCAGCTCAAGGAGCTCAACGATCGATATGAGTCTACTTTCCCGGGCCTCAGCTATGTAGTGTTTGTAAACGGGCGTAGCAGGGCGGAAATCATGCAAAACATGGTTGCGCGAATAGATCGTAACGATGTTAACTTAGAAAAGAGAGATGCTTTAGAGGTAGGTCTGAACTGTGTCAACTGCGTGTCTGTCGAGTTTCGCCGTCGGCGGGACCACTCCCTGGAGGTTGGATCTGCTTGGCAGAACTGTGCGAACTGATGTGAACCCTCTACTAACCAGGCTATGTGTGATATAGCATTAGATAGACTGTCAAAGCTAAGTTAATGATGCTCCATTTATACAAAATGGCCAATATTCGTTAACATTCTACTCTACGTAAGCTCCTTTGCGTGAGTTGGGCTAATCATGCTTCATTTATACAAGATAGCCGATATTCAAGCGTTCTGATTCACGACTCTACGCCACGTATGTACCTTTGTGTAAGCGAGGCAATTGGCCCTCCACTTACAGCTCCTCTTCTTCCTCCACTTGTATACAAAATAACCAATATTCAAGTGTTAATACTCTACTCTACGTATGTACCTTTGCGTGTCCTCATGTTTCACTACCGTGGCTCATCGTGTGCTTAAACTATCGTCGTGGTGATACAATTTGAAGCAAAGAAAAAATAATTTCCGCGAAATGGAACCAACCCTCCCCGAGCAGGGGCCACCGGAGGCAACTTACCGCGTTTTTCATTCATTCCAACTCTTTTTTCCGAGCTCCCTCTTATTACAAGAAGTAGTCTGGGGTTTTCCTGCTTACCAACGGCTCGCCTGGACGGGGACAGGGATCATACTGCAAGAAAGTCTTATTCAGATTCTCATCCACCTCCATAATGGCTGCTTGGTTACCACACCGATAGCAGTAGTTGGGAGCTGAGAAAATCGTCACTACCTGCTGGTCGTGCGCCCATGCGTACCCTTCCATAATCAGCTGGTGAGCTCGCGATATTAGGCTCAGATCGTTGGTGTGGTTAAACTGCTCGCTGATATCCTGGCCAAAAGTAAAACCGGCGCCTCGGGGCGATACACCCCAGGATCCCCGGTCATCGGGGTCGCTCCACAGCAAATCGCACATAGGACCATCGTGAGGCACTTCCTGGAATCGGTTGAGCTCTCTAATGTTGTCGATAGTCTCAATGTTAGGACTCAGGCCTCCGTGCAAGCAGAATATCTTGTTCTCTACCAAGGCAGTGATGGGGAAAAAATCAAATAAATCCGTAAACAGCTTCCACACATTGGCATTGCCGTATTTTCGTAAACACTCGTCGTAAAATCCGTAAACCTGGGTAATCTGCCTGCTTTCGTGGTTGCCTCGCAGAATGGTCAGCCGGTTGCGATACCGCACTTTCATGGCCACCAAGTACGACACGCTCTCCACGCTGTAGTATCCTCTATCGACATAATCTCCCATGAATAAATAGTTTGTATCGGGACACGGTCCGCCAATCTTGAACAGCTCCATCAGGTCGTGGAACTGCCCGTGCACGTCTCCGCAGATTGTCACTGGCGCATTCACTGGCTGGACGTTTTGCTCAAATTGCAAGATGTCCTTGGCCATTGTGCACAGCTGGTGGACGTCGTCTTCGGCCAGAGGGACGCATTTCTCGAGCGACTCGATCCATCCGTCGAGCTGCTTCAGCACAGGGCCAGTTATTTCCACGGGCTGCGTGGTTCTTGGCGAGGTGATGGTTTGGAAACGGTCCAGTCCGTCGCTGAAATCGTCAATGTTGGACGAGTCCAGGGGGCTGACGTCTTCCATTTGCACATCAGGATCTATATCCATGGTTTAGAAAAACAAACAAGGGGACGGCGCAAAAGAGGTGTTGAGTTTAAATAAAACAACAACAACAAGGATTCAAAATAATAAGAAAAAGCCGGGTCCGCTTTATCCTTTTTCTCCTATTAGGTCTTTGCTAAATTGGTTTTTCGAAGTACAATTTGATTTCGCGAACTGCGTTGTTCGTCGTGTATTTTTTTTCCTTTCTTATTTTTTTATTTATCCCGTGTCCTATTACAAACTCTTTAAACCAGCTTCCGTCACACCAATCAACCCGAAATATTCAATCAAACCCGTTGGCTCAGAATATTTACAGGTCCCAAATGTGTTGTTGGTTTTGGTGAATATCGTTTAGCACCTTGGCAATAACAAAAAACGAGAGGTTTAGGCGGGTAAGGGGACTGCCCGCCTTAGGATTAGGACTGCTGCCACCCCTGCATACTGAGGCACGACTAATAATGTTACTTAGATCTCCATAATAGCAAAGTAGAAGGTGTTGATTAAAACAGAGCATTGTAATGGTAGTCTCTGCGAAGCAGTTACTGGGTCTGGGGCTGGCCTCAGCAGCTCCACATACCGTCGGGGGTTGCTGCCTCCGGCGGCCCCTCCCGGGGAGGGGTGGTTCCGCTTTGCGGAAAAGACTCGATTCTCCATCTGCTAAGGTGACCTGGTGACTTCGTTGCTTCAGATGGGGCCTTTTTAGAGCAGTGGCCCTACAGAGTCTTTCTTTCAAGGTCCACCTATATGGCTCTCCTGAATATTCTAGGACTGCTACAGTTCATTGTACACTCGGTAAAACTCTTGCTCAGAATAATACTACAGTTCAGATACTAGCTGATTATACAGATATATGTCGATTAATCATTTGTCCATCACCAATAGAATGCTATTTCTGCGAAGCAGAACCAAAGCCTCCCCGGTAGAGGCCGCCGGAGGCAGCGTGGACATAGCTCTGACGGTATTGCGTATTAGTTCTGCTGTGTCGTATTTTTCATTTTTCATTTTTGAATTTTATATTTTCGTATTTATTTTTCACATCATCTTCTAGACCTTTCCCACTAACATATCCTGGCTATGAATGAACTAACAACCACCCCATCATTATCAGACATTATCGTAGGAGACAAGGACAACTCGATAGTAGACAACTCAGCTGAAGAAAACTCAGCAGTAGACAACTCAGTAGTAAAAAACTCAGTAGACTTAAACAGTAGCATTGATGACGATGCGGTCTATGTAGCCAAGCCCGTAGACATCTTGGACCCTCGTGCATCTCGGTTCTCAGTAGATACCGAGGCCAGTACTCTTGGCTCGCGTTATTCCCGGGTCTCACACACGTCCCGAGTGTCTCGGTCTCACTGTTCTAGTAATTACGAGCCTTATATACAGCCTCCTAATAGCTTTTCCAGCGAACAGAGGCTGTTAGATGCTGGCAACTTTAGTACTGCGGATCAAGATTATACCGATACCAGACTTTTTCCGGATTACCAAACAACTCGGGACCAGAGCGTTCCTACAGATAACATATCTGATGAGACTTTATTCTTTGCCACTGGTTTGGACGCTCGACCAGAAGATGACAACCTTCTTAGTTCCCGGCACGTTCGAGCTCAAAGCGCTCCGGTAGGTGAAATATCAAATGATACGATGTTTCTTAGTGTTGATTTAGATGAGCTGCCCGAAGCGGAAGGAATGAGTAATTTGCCATTGGACTATTCACCAAGAAGACCACTGTATCCTGTGGGTATGTGGACTAAGTTCTCTCAGGTTGGTCCTGGTCTTTTTTTTTAACCAGAACAACAACCGGCACATCTACCCCATAATTTTTCTGTCGACTCAAATCGACCATTCTATACCAACTCTAGCCACCCATACCACACTGCAATCGCTGCCGATGTTGCTGTAGAACGTGATGCTGATGAAACCACCCCGGATGCTTTACCTGACCGGACTTGCTGGACGACTTTTATGTAGGTAGTGAGAGCAAGGGAGGCGCCATCGTTCAAGTTGCAGTCTTTTAACAAGCAATTTCTTCAACTGTTGTAGCAAGGAGCGTGCTTAGAGGGAGGGCTACTCAACTGCTGCGATTAGTTTGTTTAAACTATTGACTTTATGACCGGGTTGTCGGTGTTTTTTATTATATAGACTACATTATTGACTTTATTGGCTCTACTTAACTATATTGACTGTTACATTATATCGTTTCTCAGGGACCGTTCCTGTTTCGTAGCTTTCATTATTGCTTGACGATACCGACAGATTGAATCACAATGCCGTCAACATATTCCCTGTTGCTTAGGTTTTAGTATAACAAAGCTTAATATCTGGTTCAATTGATCACTCTCATCGACTCTATAGTTAGCTACCCATCTTCACTATCGGAAAATCACAAACGCAAATACAGGTTTCTCTAATCTCTCTAGCTCCTACACAAAAAGTAGTACGTACCACCAAATCAAGTCAATTTCACACCACAAAAAAAAACAAACAAACTACAATTACTCCGCGGCATCAGCAAACTTATCCACGATATTGCTAACCAACTTATCAAATTCAACCTCCGATTCCTTCTCACCTCGACTAGGCTCAAAGAATTTGGCAGAAGCAACAGCATGCTTGACATCAGCCGTGGCTTCACTGAGCTTGGTCCAGCTCGCTCCATTGGCCACTGCTTTCTGTGCTTCCTCGTAGTAGGTGATGAAACTCTTCATCATTGCAGATGTCTTCCAAATAGGGCAGAATGCATCATAAGTAGAATAACCATTCTGCTGCAAAAAATCCTCCTTGATCAATGTAGCCACGTCCAGAGTAATCTTGTCTGAGTCACTCAGAGCACTCTTACCGACGAGCTGCACGACCTGCTCGAGCTCTTCGGCATTAGAAATAATCTCCTTCATCTTGTCTCGCAGAGTGGGGAACTCAGGGTAGCTCTGCTCGTAGTACTTGTCAAGCACGCCAGTGTACTTGGAGTACGACAGAGACGTGTTAATAGACGGGAAGTGCTTTCGCTGAGCGAGCTTCTTGTCCAATCCCCAGAACACCTGGGTGATACCAAGCGTACTGGTAGTAACAGGATCAGAGAAATCTCCACCAGGAGGAGACACAGCAGCCACAATGGAAACACTTCCATGTCTACCTGGGTTACCCAAAGCAGTTGCCTTACCAGCTCGCTCGTAGAAAGAAGCCAGCTTGGCACCAAGATAAGCAGGGAAACCTTGATCAGCAGGCATTTCTCCCAGACGGCCGGAAATCTCTCGCAGAGCCTCGGCCCATCGAGACGACGAATCGGCAATCATGGCCACGTTCTTGCCCTGGTCTCGGAAGTACTCGGCTAAAGTGATACCGGTGTAAATGGAAGCCTCTCGAGCAGCCACAGGCATGTTGGAGGTGTTAGCCACCAAAGCAGTTCGCTTCATGATAGGCTCCTTTCGGCCGTCCTTCTCAGTGAACAGCTCGGGGAACTCCATAAGCACTTCAGCCATCTCATTGCCCCGCTCTCCGCACCCAACGTACACGATAACGTCCGAGTTGGAGTATTTGGACAGAGACTGAGAAATGACGGTTTTACCACAACCAAAGGCACCCGGGATACAGGTAGTGCCTCCTTGCACGCAGGGGAACAAAGCGTCCAAGACACGCTGCCCAGTGACAAGAGGGTTGTTGGCAGCAAGCTTCTCTGTGACAGGTCGCGGCACTCGCACAGGCCAGGTGTGGTACATGGAGTAATTGTACTTCTTGCCGTCAAATTCCAGTTCCAAGATGTTTTCGTCTACGGTATACGATCCAGCATCGGCCACGTGGGTAATGGTTCCTCTAGCCCGGGGAGGCAGCAAAATCTTGTGGTCGGACAAGAGTGAGTTCTCAAACACAGATCCAAAAATATCGCCTCCAGTGATGTGGTCCCCGACTTTGAGGTCGCCGGGCTTGAAATCGTACTTGACATTTCGGTCCAGTGCGGGCGCATCAATACCTCGCGGGATATAAATGCTATTGGAGAGCTTATTAATAGCCCGCAGCGGTCGCTGGATTCCATCGTAAATCGTCTCCATCAGACCCGGGCCCAGCTCTACTGACAGGGGTTTCCCCGTTCGCAGCACGGGGTCTCCGACCGTCACTCCTGCGGTCTCTTCGTAGACTTGGATGGTGGCCTTGTCGGCATCGATTCGAATGACTTCACCAATCAGATTCTCGTGTCCGACCTTGACCAATTCGTACATGGCACATCCAATCATGTTTTCGGCGACGACCACAGGGCCCGAGACCGAGTAGATGGCTCCGTACTGGGACTCTTTGTGGTCGTCCAGGTCGAGCGATTTGAGCTCTCTTCGGGCGTTTTCAACAGCTCCAGCCTCTGTTAGCACAAATTTAAAACCATTTGAATCAATTTCAATCGAAAGGCGAATTTCTACTGCAAGCTGTATACAGCGTATACACAATTGATCTAAGTTACCGCCCTAGTGTCTGCATTTATACGTACCATGGTTGATTGAATCCTTTTTGTGCGAGATAAACAACTGAAGGATGTTGGTTTGTATGGATAAGGAGAGTTCAAGGGCGGAAGTTTGTGTGTGTGCGTGGGCCAGTATTACTGGATCAAATATCGACGCACCTGGGAGTCGAAATAGTGTTCTGTAGGGTAGTTCTTGCAGGGCGGATTGAATATGCGTTTTCTGCGAAGCAGAACCACACCTGCCCGGTAGGGGCCGCCGGAGGCAACCGCCGGAGGCATCTCCACGTTGCCTCCGGCGGCCCCTACCGGGGAGGTGTGGTTCTGCTTCGCAGAAAGTTAAAGGTCGAAGTTTATTCCACAGCTTGGCTGCGTGGAATGTGAGATCATCATGCTGCGTGCAATGAAAAGATGGATACCTTTATCCGAACACACCTACTTGACAGCTGCGTAGGGCGCTGAGACAATCCCTGGAAAAAAGAGAGCACACTCTGATGTCGATAATCACGGTTACGAGCCAGAAGTATGAGCCGGAGCAAATCAAAGGACGTTGTTTGGCACTCTGATTAAGGCCCTTTTGACGAGCAGCTCAGGACTCGAGTCGTTGCTGGCCATTCAAGCTCTGTGTATTGCTTTTGCTGTTGATCTGGACGAGGGCCTGAACCAGGTGAAGACCGTATGAGACAAGCTTTCCCTGCAATTTTCCAACGACACGCACTCGGTGAACATACGTGCCAACATGACGTCTGAGGGCCTCGCCATCACCTACGTGAACCTTTCAAATGGCAAGTCGTTACTCATTGACTCGTGGGCCAAACTCATTTTGGCCCAGCACTACAAGTGAGCATACGGGTTAGGCATCCACACCCAAGTTGCCAACAATCCGTTTATCAAAGAGACCATTCAGGAATCCGGCATTGTGCTGCGCGACTAGTTCTACCGATCTGGCGACGTGGTTTCTGATCGTCATCTCCCTGTCTACAGGCAGAAAGAGGAGGACTGTCAGAGTCTCAGCAGGGTCCAAGAAGAGCGTACGAGAGTTCGCAATGTTGAGTGGCGAGAAAAAAGCAGAATTCCCAGGAGACGTTGACGGTTCTCCGCAATTGAGAGGTTGTTGGAACTTACACCCGGCAAAGCTCAACCATGAACCTTGAAATTTTATATTTACTCCTAAAGGCCACACTATATATATTTATAAACAGTATTTATTATTGGAAACCTGATGTTTCGCCTCTGGCTCACCCTCCATGGGAGGGGAGGTTCTGCATCACCGCTGTGTCTACATTGAAATAGTGCACCAAGTCGCTGCGATCGAGGAAAAGCTCTAGATTCTTCTGGGATCGAGCCGTCACAACATTATTCCTAGAGTTCTTGAGCTTTCCTACCACTTCCTAAATATCAAAGTCGTTGACAAGCAACGAGCAGAGCTGTTTGAAGGACTTGGACACTTTCACAGATGCCCGTCTGAGTTTACATGCATCACGACGTGTCTTCAGTCACTTTTTGGGGTTCTCCAATATACCTGATCTAGAACATTGAAGTTGCGATCTTTGACGATATCCCGACGAGGGTTCAATAAGGCGAGCGAATTGACATCTGAGAA
>JAKTRG010000036.1:0-93588 GCA_030579595.1 Spencermartinsiella europaea
GACGACGAAGCACTGGAAGAGCCCGAAGATGAGGCGCTAGATGATCCAGATGATGACGCACTGGAAGATCCGGTTGACGACGCACTAGATGACCCAGTTGACGATGCACTAGATGATCCTGAAGAACCACTAGATGATCCTGCTGACGACGCACTAGAAGAACCTGAAGAGGACCCACTAGAAGAACCAGTTGACGAAGCACTAGAAGAGCCCGAAGACGAGCCACTAGAAGAACCAGATGACGACGCACTAGATGATCCTGTTGACGAAGCACTAGATGATCCCGAAGAGGAGCCACTAGATGATCCCGATGACGACGCTGCGCTAGAAGAGCTAGCAGACGAAGACGCCGCGCTGGAAGAAGCAGCAGACGAAGACGACGCAGCGCTAGAAGCAGCAGAAGACGAAGACGCAGAACTAGATGCTGCACTCGAGACACAAGTAGAAATTAAGTCGGCCTGAGAACATTGATCCAAAATATCAAGAAGAGCGGTCCCAATAAAAGCACTACCTGGGAACGCAGAAGCACATAAGAAACATTCTGCAACATCGTTCGCGGCATCGTCAAGCAACTGACAAATACACGAACTGCCCTCATTACAACTGTCAATCTGAGTGAGAGCACTAACACAAGCTACACCACAAGACGCCAGATTGATATCGCTTGCAGGAATACAAGCCGGGGGTCCAGTAACGACAGGAGTACATGTAGAGATATCGCCCGTTCCAGCACAAGCATTAAGTGTTCCAATAAAGCCATCGACAATTGTCTCGACAGCACCGGAAAATAAGCTTGCACACAAAAAGCATTCTGCGACGGTACCAGTGGTATCTTCAAGCAAGCTACAGACATTACATTGACCAAAAATAGCCTCTCCTTGACAAGCTGTTACCGAAACAGCAGCAGTTGTGCAAATTCCGGGACATGTTAAGGCAGTGATGTCTGAACTAGGAATACAGCTCGCTGAAGTTGTAGCTGCCAAAGCAGAGTTCACACCGGCCAATGCCAGGATGGTGGCTCTCGACAGCTTCATGGGTATAGTATAGATGAGCGAACGACGACGGTTTGTAGATATAGCGGATTCATTGTCCCCGGACGGGGATTATATAAATGCTTGGTCTCGACAACATGGCAGGAATGACCACAATGGTCGAGGCCCTTGTCGATTGGACCGAAGGACCCTGTTTGAACAAAGTCAAATAGCTGCTTTACTTCTTTCAGACTGTTTTGTACTCGAAAACATGATGATCCAGACGAATGTTCCATTACCATCAGCCTTGAACAATAACCCAATGCATTGCATTGCCGGGCAGACTTTCATATCAGACTCCCGATCAAGAAATTGATCTCCCAGATCCAATTCCAAGGCGGGATAAAGATGTTACAGGGAGAGCGCCCGTACCGTTTAGCGGTAGTCGGAACTGCAAGAGAAGCTGCAAAGGATCAAACTCGGGCAAACGGTATGTCGATTCATTGCATGGACACAACTCGTCCGCCTCGAGATCTGGGCGTGTTTAGTGCAACCAGAGGGCGTACAGCCGCTCCACAATGCCTCATCTCAACTCTTCGCTTGGGACCAAACTCAATTCCGATTAAAGGCTGCGAAGCTCACGTCTTGCAGCTAACTGCATGCATGTTATAGCACAATACGGGGTGTGCTTACGTGGTCCTATTTCATTCGTGGCGGGGGGGCTGGCGCACGTTGGCCTGGGAACGAGGAAATTAAGTCGCATCGAGGCAAACAAAGTTTCCCTTTTGGCGCAAATACGGGATAAGGGACCGTGTGAGGTCGGACTTTTTCTCTATGGCCCGTGCGCCTGTATAGAAACGAGTCAAAACGAGCTAATTGCAGCAAGAGAGGCTAGCTGACATTATGCCGTAACGAAAGCAAGGCATCGAGAATTTCTTTGAAAAGCAAAAATCTAGTTCTCCATCTAGTCTTAAACTGGATTGCGTGAATAATGTGTGTCCTCCTATTATCTCATTACCACCAATGGGGAATGCTTCTTACAGTGAGCGGGGTGATTATTATCTTTGATTTTTAACCATCTACCGAGTTTGTTCAATTGGTTCTATGTTACAAAGTTGAGAAACAATTCTTTGTTATAAAGAAATGAAAAGAGAAATAAATATTATCGCGCGCGTAGAATTAAAGAAAGGGAAAGGGAAATTAGGATTTCATTCCAGGGTTCGGTTTTGTTTGGCCTCCTCATCTTGTAACCCTCTCCCTAGAACGGAGGCCGCACCAAAAAAAAACTCCAGCCGCATGTGTGATTCTTTTCATAATACTATTAGACCAACACGGCTAAACCCATAACGCCTGCAAGGATGCTAAGGCTAAGGCTGATTTGCTTAGACGATGCTGATCCGGGCTGAGGAGGAGGGAGTCCTCCATTGTTACCGCTGCTGCTGCTCGTGGTGCTGCTGCTGCTGCTGCTACCGCTACTGCTGCTGCCACTTCCATTTCCACTACCACCCGATGTGGCCGTGGGAGTCGCCAAGGTATTAGTAGAAGCTGTTGCGACAGAAGCTGCTCCAGTTGCAGCGGATTCTAACGATGCACCAGAACCAGCAGCACTGTTGGAGCCAGCACCCGATGATTGAGCTGGTGCGGAAGCTTCCGAGGCAATAGAAGCTGAGTTTGAAGCTGAAGCTGAAGCTGCAGCAGAGGCAGAAGAAGCAGCAGACCCAGTCGAAGCGGCGCCTGAAGAAGCCTCGGATGCAGAAGAAGCTGCACCTGAAGAAGCCTCGGATGCAGAAGAAGCTGCACCTGAAGAAGCTTCGGATGCAGAAGAAGCTCCAGAAGTCGAAACTTCTGACGAGGATGCACCACTAGAAGGAGAAGACGAGAATGCTCCAGTTGAAGAAGCACTCGAAGAACCTGCAGTAGAAGATACATTGGCGGATAGAGAACCAGTCGAGGAGGCTCCCAAAGAAGAAGATCCAGTAGAAGAAGCTCCGGAAGAGGAAGAAGAACCTGATGAAGAAGCTGACGAAGAGGAAGATCCAGCCGAAGAAGCTGATGAGGCTGAAGAAGATCCACTCGAAGAAGCTGACGAGGCCGAAGAAGATCCACTAGACGAAGCTGACGAGGCCGAAGAAGATCCACTCGACGAAGCTGAAGAAGAAGAAGAAGAAGAAGAAGAAGAACTACTCGAAATTGTACCCGAGTGAGGAGCGATACTCTGGCAGGAAGATATAGATGAGATGGAACTCAATTGAGGGCAGCCCAAGAGACCTCCCACAATGCCTTCTAGAACATCATCAATGACAGGGAAGAGAGCGCCGCACAATAGACACTGTCCAACATCCTCTGTGACATCATCGAGGAGAGCACAGAGGCAAGAGTGGAGTCCACTGCACGAGTTCATGGTCTGAACAGCATCCTGACAAATTTGGAAACAGCTGACGGCGTCTGTGACAATTGGTACAGTGGTCGCACAGCTGGTAGTAGCGGGAGACGAGGCTGACGACGAAGCTGACGACGAAGCTGAAGAAGAAGCTGAAGATGAACCCGAAGATGAACCCGAAGGTGAAGATGAAGCTGAAGACGACGATGCAGACGACGAAGCTGTAGAAGAGGCTGAAGACGAAGCTGAAGATGAAGCAGACGACGACGAGGCAGACGACGAGGCAGAAGACGAGGCAGAAGACGAAGCTGAAGAAGAAGCTGACGATGAAGATGAAGCACAAGTCGAGACTACACTTGCCTGTGGGCATCCCAACAAACCGCCAATCACACCCTCGATAATGTCATCTACAACATTGAATAAAGTAGCACACAACAAACATTTTCCAACATCCTGAGCGACATCATCCAACAATTGACAAATGCATGAATGCAACCCATTGCACGTACCCATTTGACTGATAGCGGATTCGCAAATCTGAATACAGCTTTCGTCGTTGATGTCTGTGGGAGGGATACAAGTTGGAGATGACGAAGTCGACGACAAGGCTGACGAAGCGGACGACGAAGCTGACGATGACGAAGCTGACGACGACGAAGCGGAAGACGAAGCTGACGATGACGAAACTGACGACGACGAAGCGGAAGACGACGAAGCTGACGACGACGAAGCAGAAGACGAAGCGGAAGACGACGAAGCTGACGACGACGAAGCAGAAGACGAAGCTGACGACGACGAAGCAGAAGACGAAGCTGACGACGACGAAGCAGAAGATGAAGCAGACGACGACGAAGCAGAAGACGAAGCAGAAGACGAAGCAGAAGACGAAGCTGACGACGATGAAGCTGATGACGATGAAGCAGACGAAGAAACACAAGTTGAAACTTCACTTGCCTGTGGGCATCCCAACAGCCCCCCAATTACACCCTCAATAATCTCCTCCACCTCCGGAGCCAATGCAGCACACAACAGACATTTTCCAACATCGTTGGAAACATCGTCCAGCAATTGGCAGACGCACGAATGCAAGCCATGGCACGAACCGATAGTCGTAAGAGCACTGAGGCAAATCCCAACACAATCCCCAGAGTTGAAAGGAGGAATACAGCTTGGAGCCTGAGCCACCACAGAGCTCACAGCTGCTGTGGCTACCAGGATGACAGATTTCGATAACTTCATGATATAAAGTGACAAGAACAAAAAAGAATATTAGCGAGCGACTATTTTGTTATCGAAAAAAGTTTTTTTTCCAAACGTTCAAGAGAAAGGGTGCCATTGACCAAAGTTAAATAGTCCGCGAGGAGCGCGAGCTCCGGAGGAGGACAGGGGATGGGAGGTGCGCCATGGTTACATGGTGCGTCGTCAAAATCGACCAGAAACTGTCATGTTGGTGCAACGTGAAATGTATGCTTTACTGCTTTCAGGCTGTTTTTTCAGTGAATCTGTGATGATCTAACGCTTTTAGCCCGCTGTACGAGCCTAGAAAGATAGCATCCGCATTGCACTGCCGTAGGAAAGATACAAATCCAGTATTAGATATCCTAGATTCAGATCCAAGGGGCTTGGTGAGTATCCCTGTCCACCACGGCTAGTGTGGTGGTCGGACCAGACCTGTACAGGATTTCTGCAATAGATCTACGCGAGCGTGTATTTTATGTGACAGGGCCTGCTGGTGATCATCGGAAGATTCACGATCCGCTTGCCTGTAGAGTGCCTTCTTTGGTTTTCCAGTAAATCTGGCATCTGGTGTGACCTCGGTACTTTGCAGCGACTGTTAATCGAGCGTTTTTAAGAGATTCTTCCAGGACCAAGATGCAAAACTGTCTCTTTGGTCAGTTGCAAGTTTTGCACAACAACATATTTTAGGGGGGTTTGCTGCACATGCTTTCAATCCGATCACTTTAGTGAAAAACCCAATAGCGAATAGCAGCCAAGCTGTCACTGATAGTATTAGCATTGATTTGGACACCCTGGGGTTGGTGTCCTTCGTGGATCGGCGTTCAAAGTAAACCAATTCTTTTGGTAGGACGGTCACAGCGAGTAGGAAAGCGCGATCGGTCCCGCTTCGGCTAAGGGTCGCTATGGGGAATAATGGCTCCCAACGAGCCTTTAGAGTCTTCTGCCATAGGTATAATTGGGCTTTTGGGTGTCGTAGTCCGAGCTGACTTTAAGCTCTTTTTTTTAAACTTTCTATCCCATTGTCAAAAAGCAGGTCCAAGCACCAAATAAGCTTTTCATTAAAGCAAGCAGAGAGGAGTGCTTGGATGAACGACGCGACTTACACAGTTCGGTCGCGTCCGAGTGCAAGGTTGATAGATACGGGCAAGGATCTCCGTGAACCGCGATCTTGAAAAAAAAGCTGATTTTCCCAACAAACGGTTCCGAACGTTGGTTGGAATGGACGTTTTTCAGATCGATTCGTGGGCTGACGGTTTTGACAGCACTCGGTTGCAACCGAGACTCGTGACGCTGTCTATCGAATTGAGACAAGCTTTGAAGCCTCTGTTGACTTTGATTTCAATTCAAAACAATAGAATGCTGCCTCTGGCATGACGCGTCGTACAGTTCATTTTGGACCAGTGCCGCACAGGGCCCTATGTAGCAGCCCCTATTTCGCGTACAGGGGTACACGCACGCTTGGCAGCGACAAAAGCGCTCAATTATTTTTGCCCAAATCGAACTCCAAGTGGTTCACAGAAGGTTTCTTTTTGGTTTGCTCTCGTTTTATTCTCGTTTTATTCTCAGTTTCCCGGTTTCTTTTGGGTTACGTGCTTGAATACGGTGGATTTTCTTGGCCAGATCGTAGACTCTAGTAGCGGCTTGGGGGCGCAAACTTACAACATCTAGTTATGATCCGTATAAGACATATAAGATATATCAGATACAGTGGCTATTTGTTGAGCACTTACGTAGTTTGCTATATAGGAGCTGGAATTAGAAGTTATGAAGAATCTCATATGAAAAAGAGCCCAAGAAACACTAAATATGTTCTTTCTGCTGTAATATTAATATCGACTCTTTCATTTCATGTTGAATCTTAACTGCTATTTTAAGAACCCCCAACCCGTGCCGCGATCGGGTTATCAGTGTGGTGATCATATATATAGTGGATTAATTGAGGACTCCTCGCTTTCTGCGAAGCAGAACCAAAACCTCCCCGGTAGGGGCCGCCGGAGGCATGTCCACATGCCTCCGGCGGCCCCTACCGGGGAGGTTTTGGTTCTGCTTCGCAGAATCTCGACGTAGGTGCTAAAAAGAGTGTTTGGAGAGTTGATTATATCACTGCTATGAGAGGGTGGCTCTAACTACATTTTGTGGGATCTAACTTTACTTGGAACCCCCACTCCTAAACAGTCCCACTGTGGAAAAAGGGGATAAAACAGATTGAAAGACAGTAAAGACTTCAGGGATCCTTGCGAAAAGAGCGCAAATATAAAGATACAAGGATCATGACTAGTGAAGAAAACACAATTGAAAAGAAGCAAGAGCGATAGTGAAAAGTGCACAAGAGTGAAAGTTCTCGAATTCTCGTGCTCAACACATTTTTAGGATTACCATAAAATAGATCGTGTATTTACATGACTTAGCGTACTATTAGTTCTTTTATCAGTCCTAACATGGCAGTTACTATGAGCTAAGTGCCAAACAGGGTTAATGCTGGAATACTCGTCCCCAATCCATTTACATGTATATGAGTACTAATCGTAGAACAGCCCGAGCCTTCGCACTACATTAGTATTAGTTCTTTAAACACGTCCTAACATGGTAATATGAGCTATGTGCTAGAGAATTTAGATGGTTCTTCGAATGGCGGGCCAGAGTGCAAGAAATGCTCTCTACACATGTAGCTTCAAAAGCGGTACAGTGTACCTCAAAGCGCTCGGCTGTTGGGGTATTGATTCTCCGATGTAAAATGTTGGACTGAAGATCTGTGCTTTTAGAGTTTGATTCTCGATTATTGTATATATATCCGTACAATATATCTATACATCTATACAAATACATACATATCTGTATATCGATATAAATATATATCTACTCAATCTTGTGGACGTCAGAAGTAAGCGCAGCGCCATGACCCCTTCTGCTACTACCTGACCATAACCAGCACCATTCAAGAACTTCATTTTTTTACACAATTAAGTTATTCAAACCTGTCAAAACCCCACTTCCTTTCTATCCATCCCCCACAACTTCTTCTACTTCTCCGCACTCCATACTTCGTACTTTTCGATGAACATCATCATCTGTGGGGGAGAGACATTTTAGGAGACCTTTTACCGTAACTTATAAAAATGGACACATTTGCTTTCCTCAAAATTAGTTCTCAATTACTTGCTACTACAACTATTTTACATTGACCCAGCCATGTTTTTCAAACAAAAGATCGCACTTGATTGGAGTAGACCTTCCCCTTCTCAAACTGACGAAGGCCCGGATTTCGTCTTGAACAACAAATCCGGCCATACATTGGCCGTCCAATTGGTCAATGACGGCATCGTGCGGGTTGTATACCAACTCCCCAAGGACAAGAAATTCCCCAATTCGCACTCAATCCACTGGGATGCCAGTCCTGCCGAAACCCGCGAAATCCGAACCGAGTCTGCCGAAGAAGTCACGATTTCTTCGAAATGTATAGATGTATCTGTCGAGTGGAAATCAGTGCCTCGGGTCAAGATCACTCAGGCCGGTGACTCTTCGCCATTCCACATAGACATGGACCAACGGAGTTACGCTTTCGATGCTGTCACCGGCACTGTATCCCACTACGTGCAGCGTGAGGAATATGTTCCCGTGAATGAAGAAGAAGACTCTCCCTTCTTAAAGACCCCGCGAGATATGCAGGACATCCTTACCTACAAAACCAGAAGCGAGTTTGTGTACGGGGTCGGTGAGTCTGGTGGATCTATAGTGAAAGGCGGCCGACGATTCACACTGGAGGCCCGTGATGCCATGGGATATGGCGTCGACGAGGTGGATCCACTGTACAAGATCCATCCATTCTATCTAGTGTTTAACCGCGACAAAAACATATGGTACGGGGTATGGTACAACACGCTGACAGATTCTGAGATTGATCTGGGCTCAGAGTGCGAGTCTGTGTGGGGAAACTTTCGACGATTCACCACAAAGGCAAACCCGCTTGACTACTACGTGATTTACGCGGACGGAACGCTACCAGCTGTGATCCACGAGTATGCCAAGCTGTGTACCCCTCATCGCGCCCAAAGCTTTAGCACTTCAGAGGCTCTTCCTCCCTTGGGCCAATTCGGATATTTGGGGTCAACTATGGAACTGGCAGAGCAGCCCAACGCACCAGAGCTTATCACGCAGTACATCAACGACTGTCGACGACTGGGCTTCCCTATGGATGGATTTCATCTCAGCAGCGGATGGTGCAAGGCTGACAGCGGTGAGAGGCAGTTCTTCCGGTGGAACACCAAACGGTTCCCAGACCCAGAAGGATTTTGCCGTGATATTGAGGAAAACCTAAAAGTGCCACTTATTGTTAACATCAAGCCGTGGTTGCTTCAGAGCCATGATTACTACAAAGAAGCTGACAGAGATCAGGCGTTTGTGAGATCAGCCAACGACGAATACGCGCACAAATCTCCTCACGGCTCGGCAATGACTCCGCTGTGGTCTGGTGGGGTGTCAGAAAGAGAAGACGGCTCGTATTTTGATTATTCGTCAAAGGCTGGGGACAATACCTGGCGGAGGTGCATTCACAACGATCTTTTCAAACATGGAGTCACTGCTCTGTGGATTGATAACAACGAGTTTTCCAGCTTGCTAGACGACGATGAGGAATACAAGGGAGAAATCCCCCTCTTTAATCTTCGCGCTGGTGGAGATGACACTGTTCAGAAAAGAATGGGATGGAAGGACTCGCAGCGAGTTGGAGGGGTAGGAAGAGGTGTTCAGACTGTGGGCATGGCAATATCCAGTTTCTACGCCTACAAAGACTACTACCCCGATAAAAGGCCTTTTATTGTGTCTAGATCTGGCGTTACGGGTATCCAAGCCTTTGCCCACTCCAGCTGGAGCGGCGACAACAGTACTTCGTGGAAGACCCTGAAAGGCTCGACCAAAATCACCTTGTCGGTGGGACTTTCGGTCGGTCCCGGTTTGTATGGTCACGATATTGGCGGGTTCGCAGGCAAGCACAACCCTGGGCCTGAGCTTTTGGTGCGATGGGTTCAGCAGAGCATTCTACACACCCGATTCACAGTTCACTCATATAAGGACGTAGCCACTGCTTTGTGGATGTATGATGATGTCACGCCTATTATACGAGAGGCCGTGAAGTTCAGGTACCGCATGGCCCCAACCATGTATTCCTTCTATGTGACCCACTATCACAGAAGAGGGTGGCCTGTTCTCAAACCCGTGCTATGGTATCACTCGGTTGATAACACAAGCCTGGTCGTTGATGAGCAGTTCATTTTCGGAGACAGTCTGTTGGTAGCTCCGGTGACAGATAAGGGAAAGACCGAGATAGAGGTATTCCTACCTTCACGTCTCAATGGCAGCAGTAGCACTACTACCAGCAGCGACTCCTCCTCGGATTTGGTCTCGTGGTGCGACGTTTCGACTGGACGTTGGTATCACCCTGCGAAAGGTGGGGAACTGACCACGATCGACGCGCCTCTGGAGAAGCTCCCCATACTGGCGAGGTCTGGAGCCATCTATGTCATGGGCGGCAATTGCCACGAGACCATCTACAACGGTACAAACGAGAGAACCGTGTACATATTTGCTGATCCTGTCAACAAGTCTCGAGGGAGCTTCACTTTGATCGAAGACGATGGACGTACCAATCAACACACCGACCAAGGCATATACACTGAGATCTGCATCTCGTTTGAAGCCGACGCGAAGAGCGTTGTGGTTGAAATGGAATTTATCCACCACCAGTACACACTGCCCTATTCAGAGGTTGGGTTTGAACTTCCAGTGGGGGATAAGCGGCCGATCTGGGTAAAGGACCGAAGTATCAATAGCGGGGCAAAGGTGACATTAAATTGAAGTTGAGTTAAAAAAAAAGCCCTCGAGTGTTTCCACGCACATTTTTTATATCAAATCGCTGAAATTCATAACCTTGAAAAATGCATGCAAAATACATGTGGATAAATTTACCCCGTTGATGATATGCACGGCAGTGATGGGGGCTCGCTCTCCTAGCTAACATTTAGCGTACCGACGGGGCTATTTCGGAGGTAATGCCTGTGTGTTTCGGCTGTATTTGGTTTAAAACAGAAGCCGTTTATGCGGCCTGGCCTGCAAAAAAAAGATTAGAGTTATAACTTCATTAATCCTACATTTCAAAAACGTTTTCCCAACTTCAGTTAACTAGATAGATCTCTATCTACGTTTTTTTATCGCTGTGTATTCTCGCACTTGGTTATCATGGGTGATAGATAACAGATAGGCCTGCCACTATCTGAACTCTACTCTCGTTCACGATAAGCCCGAAAGTCGGGGTATCAATTGTAGCGAGCAACGCAGCTAGATGCGCCAGCATTGATTGATAAACCTCTCTAATATGCGGGTGTAGCCAAACGTTACATTTGGGTCCCACCCCGAAAGTGACATTTGTGATCTGCTTCGTCGCGGGGTAGGTTCGTTTTGAAACTGCTTCGAATACGATATATATAGATCTGCCAAAGCCCATATGGAGGAGGGGTGGTCAGTCATTTTTCGAAAGTCAAGTTTTACCGCACTATCTCAAAAATGAAGGAAGAGCCAGACTTCTCCCAGTATGAGCACACCTGGATGAACACCATCAGCCAGGAGCTGCTCAAGGAGATCGCTCCTAATGGCGAGGACAACTACATCCTCGACAAGATAGCTAATATGCAGGAGGAAGAGGCTATTGAGATCATTATCGAGGGTCTGAAAGAGCATCAGGAGGATGACTGGAACTTTCCCGCTGAGATGCGAGAGAGAATGAAGCGTCTGATGGCGGGCCCCAAAGTGTATGGTGAAAACTACGAACGTGACCTCAGGATCGATGCCGTGCTCCTGAGACACTCTTCTCCGTACCCGGAGGTTCGCGCTGTCTCAGAGCCCACTGACGACCCCGACGTGCCTGTCGAGACGATCCGAGCTTACTTCCTGGGTCTCGCCTGGGCTGTTATCGGTACTTTCGTCAGTACCTTTTTCAACTCGCGATTCCCTTCCATTTCGCTTGGATCATCTGTTATCCAGATCCTGCTGTACCCTTGCGCCAAGTTTCTCCAATATGTGCTGCCAGACTGGGGTGTGACCATCTACGGGACTCGACACAGTTTGAACCCGGGCCCCGTCACATTCAAGGAGATCATGTTTGCAACAATCACTTTCAACGTCGCTATCTACACTACGAACACCTACACCATGATCTTGGTCCAGAAGAAGTTCTACCAGGCTGACTACGTCAACTATGGATATGAGCTGCTTCTCACCTTGTTCGTGCAGTTCATGGGGATGGGGTTCGCAGGTATGCTGCGTCGGTTTTCTGTGTATCCTGTGCGATCCATCTGGCCCAACTGCTTGCCAACTGTGGCTATGAACAAGGCCCTGCTTCAGGTCGAGCCCAGGGACAGCAGAAACGGATGGACCATCTCGAGATACAAGTTTTTCATGGTCGTCTTTGGTTGCATGTTTCTCTACAACTGGCTTCCTCAGTATCTGTTTACCGCTCTCAGTAACTTTAACTGGATGACTTGGATCGCTCCTCAGAACTTCACGCTAGCTGTTGTTACTGGGTCTCTGAATGGCCTGGGTTTCAACCCTATCTCGACTTTTGACTGGAACGTGGCCACTTCTTCATACGCTGCGCTCTCTCTTCCGTTTTTCTCGGTTACGCATCAGTTTGTTGGAAGCATCATTGGTGGTCTGGCAATTGTCGGAATTTACTACACCAACCAACACTGGACTGCCTACATCCCTATCAACAGTTCGTCTGCATTCACAAACACTGGAGAATCCTTTGACGTCACCAAGATTGTGCGAAATAATAAACTGGTAGAGTCCCTGTACCAGCAGTACTCTCCTCCATTTTATTCTGCTGGCTACATCTTGACGCTCGGAGCTAATTTTGCATTTTACCCTGTGTTTTTCCTCTATATCATGGGAAGCCAGTGGAGACTGATTAAGAACGCCTACGTTGACTTTTACAAGGGAATTCGATACGGTAAAGGAAACTTTGAAGGCAAGAAAGATGTTCACAGCCGATTGATCGCTAGGTACAATGAGGTACCCGATTGGTGGTTCATTGTTATTTTGGTTCTATCCATTGTGCTTTCGATTGTTTTCGTTGAACACTATCCTGTCGACACTCCAGTCTGGTTGATTTTCCTGCTTATTGGTATCAGTTTGTTGTTCATCGTGCCACAGACTGTGCTTACTTCTACCACTGGTACAGATCTCAGTTTGGGAACACTTGTCCAAGTCATTACCGGATACGCTTTGCCAAACAATCCTCAAGCATTCCTGTTCGGCCAGGCTTTGGGAGGATGGGCCATTGTCGGATACTCAGATAACTACGTGCAGGATCAGAAGATGGCTTATTACGCCAAGATTGCACCGCGTGCTGTGTTCCGTTGTCAAATGATCTCTATTCTTATTACGATTTTTGTGGCTGTATCGACTGAGAACTTCATCATCGAGAGCGTTGTGGGACTCTGCACCCCTGACCAGCCAGACAAGTACACCTGCGCAGGTGACGCGCAGCCTCTGTATGCCAACTCTTTGTTCTGGGGTCTTTTGGGTTCCAAGAGGGCATTTGGTGGTATGTACCCTTTCCTCAGATGGTGCTTCCTCATTGGATTGGGATTGGCTTTCTTCTTTATTATCGTTCAATGGTACTGCCCTATTATTGGAGCTCGGGTACGTCAAAGAGCTATGGTCAGACTCAGCCCTGATACCTTCGAGAAGGTTGACAAGTGGGTGTTCAAGCCAGCTTCCTTCATTCTTTGGATCAATCCTGTTTTGATTCTCCAGGGAGTGCAACACTGGGCCCCTTCGAACATGGCATACAAGTTCCCAGGTCTCTACCTTTCCTTCACCTTTATGTACTACATCAAGCGGCGATACACTGGATGGTGGGAGCGATACAACTACGTTCTCTCTGCTGCGTTGACTGCTGGAGTTGCTTTCAGTGCTGTCATCATCTATTTCGCGGTGCAGTTCCATCCGAAATCTCTGACCTGGTGGGGTAACACTGTCTCTGGTGCTGGAATTGATGGTGCTGGAGTCGGCAGATTGCCAATCCCCGAACGAGGATACTTTGGACCCGAGAAGGGACATTTCCCGTAAATCAAGTAGTACGTGTTTTATTATTATAAATTTAATGGTTAGTTACAGTAATGTGTTAAGATTCAGAACGCGAGAAGTAGTTTTGGTACCACTTTCAAGTCGGCATTGTCATTGATGAGATTGGATATTTGGATTGAGTCAGCTCATTTTTTGATCTGTTATCGTATTTCGCAATAGAGGTTTCACTCACTCTCTATTCGACCAAACTCTGAGGCCGGCCGATAACGATGGGATTAGATCAAAAGGCTTATCGGCTAAATCAGACGGTCTGTCTTTCTCTGGCTCTTCTTCAAAACTGACACGCTCCGTCCACCATTCCAACCAGTCAGTTGCTAAAACTCCACTCTGAGAATTAAGCAAACCAACACTGAGGTCAATCAGAGTAGGTCGCCATTCATCATTGTGCCAAAATATAGTAGCTCCACATTTTTCACAAAACTCGCGATATGTCCCTCCAGGTGAGCTATTGTATGATTTCATGCATTTGGGCCGCTTAGAAAAATCTAGGGGTCTGTATCGCCAATTACCGGAATCCGCCTGGTCGTCCGCCTGGTCGTCCGCCTTCACATAGATGTTTGATCTGGGGATAAACGCCCAAGGCTGAATCTCAAACCCAGAGCCCAGTCTGCAGGACCGGCATGCACAGACGCCAGCAAGGAACTTCGTATTTCCTGCCCTGAGCCACCAAGGTTCGTTTTCCCGATTAGGGCTGCATGGATCATGGAGATAGTCAGGAATTATCACGTCTGGAAATGGCGATTTGGCCTTTTCACTCTCGTGGTCAGGACGAGTGACTTCTAATTGAATGTTTCCACAATGACACGACCCGGTAAGACGTGATTCACCAGTAGTGGTAGAATCTTTTGACTTGTCATCGCCGTCATGCGACTTAGTGTTTTGAGACTCAAACTCGGTATTCAGAGGAAGGGCCTTACCATCAAAGGCTTTTACCCAATTAGCCAGCCCACCATCAATTGTATCGGAGACGTGAGCATGCTCCTCTATACATATAACACCATCGACCTTGTTTAGGACTCCGGTAGCCACTTCCCATGTAATAGCTTCGCCGGAGCTTGCAGGCCTCTTCCTCAACATATGAGATCCGCAAGTCTTGCAAAAGAGCCAAGAGACTGACGAGCCTTCTGGCAGATAGCAAGACATGCTAGCCAGCTGTGAAGTCTGAGGAGGCTTGATTGAGGCGTGTGACGTGTACAACATGCCCGTAGCATGTCGACAGCTTGAGCAATGGCATAAACTGACTTTAGCCGGTTGAGGACCGTCAACAAGTTCAATTGGAATGTTGACAGACCCACAAAGGCAAACAGCTGTAAGTTTTTGTTTAACTGTCATGATGATATTTTTTAGTCAAATTCCTATCATTCCTGAGATCTCGCTTAATGTATCAAAATCACACGATCCATGTTCGAAAACAAACATTTCCCCACAATAATTGTAAGTGTGGGGTTAAACGAGGTCAAAATGAAGTCGCACTCTTTTCCAAGTGGGGTTGCCGTGCGACGCAGTCGGTAAGTAAGTACCTGGATGTTTCAGTGATACGATAGGTACAAGCTGTATGAAGGTATGTATCATTGTAAAAATTACTTAATAGATATACCGAGAAAGTAATTGTGACGATTAGTACCTGTGTGAGATTCTGCTAGTGTAATATCGAAGTCTGTATGCAACACCTGTACAGCCAAGTGTAAGACCAAAACCACGCATTCAGTCAGTTTCTGCGAAGCAGAAACTACCCTCCACAGAGTGGACCCGCCGGAGGCGAGCAGGAGTGCCACTTTCAAATAAATATAAACGCCAGAGTTGGCTCTCCGGAACACAAGCTCTGGCTTTCACCACTTTGTTTGAGCAAACTGGTCCAGAAAAGTGGGATAGCCCATACCATCCATGCTCGGTATATCCGAATCTCCGTTCAGAGCATAGCCTAAGAGAATATCTCGCGGGATCAATAAATTATCGAGATTCATAAAGTCATTGTTGAGTCCAGGATGGGTAGAATTGCTATAGTTGCTAGTAGCCGGCATAGTGCCAGGTTCTGGGGATGATGATAGTTCCTCTGTGGCTGTCGCTTCAGGTTTGTGGAGATCATAAACCTGCTTTCGGGCCATTGGATAAGTCCCAAGAGGACTCAAGACGTATTCAAGCGAGTACTGAGGAGGGTCGCCTGCGCGGTCATTGGAGTTTAGTTCACTTACAGAGCGTTCGCTCCGCTCGGTCGCTTCTAGCTTGAAAAATTTGTTAAACCGCTTTAGAGCCTGGTTGGCAGACTCGTAGTATAGATCAGCCTTGATGAACTTTTGCAAGTAAGCCAGGATCGTGACGTTATCCTTGAGGATCCCTTGGTAATCGCGGTACGAAAGCTTTGGGAGCAATGGTTCAGGTTTGGTCCACGATATAAGGCTTGTTACCAGTACAGTGCTGCAAACCTGGAGATGCACCGCGTATGGAATATCGACAATGCTTGGCTTATGGTTGTTCCAAAGATCTTTGAGAAGTGAAGCAATGTAGACAGCCTTGCCTGCACAGGTCCGGTGGCACAAGTCAATGAACTCTCCAGGAGCATTTTCTCGGATCCATTTTGTAGCAGTGTTGGGAAAAACCAGCTGAGAGACGCCAACGCGATACAGGTCGTTATATGTCTGAGCAATGACAATGTGCAACGCAAAATAGAGATTTAAACGGCCATAGCTCTCAAACAAACAAGTATTCTCCAAAGTCATTTTCAGGCTGTCAGGAATTGACTCCTCGAGGTCGCTCAGCTGTTTGTTGAGCTGGTTGAAGCGCGAGTGCTCACCACCTGCCCATGGAACCTCGCCCTCTAGACGTTTAACGAATCCAAGAATATCAGAACGGATTGCCATTACTCGAATATAGTACCCTCGCATATCGATGTTGCGAGATGCTCCAACCCCTAATGAAGGGTCGACAAATGGTAGCAACTTGCCTCTTGGTAGCATTTCCGTGACACAAGGAACGTTTCGGACAAAGAGGTCTTCGGGGCACGGCAATTGGACCTGAATCTCGTGAGAGGAGATGAACCTCAGCTGGTCTATGCCACACTCTATAAAGGCGTCCAAAAGATAGCAGGCCCACACAAGCCGCCGTCGACTTTCTTTGACTGCCGGGGATATCTTGTTTTTCTTGCACATGATGTCGTAGTCACACTCGATATTGAGCTGCAGGACCTGAATGTGGCGGATAATAATGCCAGAGATGAGAAACCCCTTGGCATACTCTCCGACCCGCAAATGGTGTTCGTGGAGCAGGATTTCGGTCATGAGACACTCGATGCCCGGATTTCCGAATCTCGAAAACACGTGCTGCGTTGCAACTTCAGCCCAGCCTTTACCAGCCTCAAAGAAGCGTATGCCTGGGTTGACGCTGTTTTCAGTGACATTTTCACTCGCGCCTACAAGGTTTGCGTAGTGGAACGGCGCAGCTAGGGCACACATGATGTAGATGAGACCAGACTTTTCGGCGTAAAGCTCTTCAGTGTTTTTCAGCCGTTCTTTGAAATGCGGAATATGCAGAAAACCCAAACACCGGACCGTGTGGATTCTGGCCCAGAAGATGTTGATGAGCTCGTTCAATTGCTCAATGGAGGGAAGACTAGTACTTGCTAGCCAAGATGGCATGTGAGTCTGAGTCTGATTCTTAGTTTGAGTCTGAGTACGAATCTGAGTATGAGTTTCGTTCGGAGGAGTGGATGTAGACACTTCTTCGCCGCGAGGCTCTGAAGCTCTTCTTTCAGTTGAGTACCTGCAGTCGATATGTTTGTTTTTGCATCTTTCACACACAGGGTCCCCTGAACACCTCGCCTTTGCCCGTTTGCACTCATTACAGGACCGCAGGACCCTTCTCCGCTTGAACCCGGCAGATGTCAGGGACTCGGAGAGCCCATCTTCGAAAGTTGGGGATACATCGGGCCCGATCTCAAGACCGGTTTCCGTGGCGTACACGCAACGTTCGCCGTATTTTTGGCATCTCAGACACGCTATTGGCGTTCGGTCGCATTTGATCTGATAAATGTTAGTATTAAACGAGTTTTAAGAGAAATCTTGAAGTTTATCAATCCACACTAGATCTTGCAATGTCAACATTTAGGAGATCCTGAAGTTTTTCAACACCCACGAGAGCTTGACGGATTCAACCTTTACGATATCTTGAAGTTTGTCAGCATTTCAATCTCTACGAGATCCTGAACTTTGTCAAACTTTCAAACTTTACCAGACCCTGAAGATTGTCGGCATTTGCAAGGCCTTGGAGTTTGTCAGTCTTTACGAGGCCTGCTGGGCATTCGGGTCTCCGCGTCAGCTTCTCAGAAGCATCCATGGAGAAGAGAGAGAATACCCATATATCGTTGGCATCTCTCGACGTCGCAATGTTTACGAGAACTTCCGTAAAGCGGAACCAACCCTCCCCGTGGCTGCCGGAGGCAATTCCCACCCCTACTATTTGCCAATCTCTACGAGACTTAACCTTAAAGTCTATCAAAAAAGTGTGCTTTCGTAGTTTCTTCTTACCTTGCGTTTGCGACATATCAAGCAGCTCACAGACTGCATATGTTCATTCAAAAAAAAATGTAAAAGCGAGTTCCGTGATGAACAAAATTTGCAAATGAGATCCACAATGGCGGTTTGTTCAGTCAGCTCAACGGGCTGAGCTGTACGGATGTTGGAATCTGGGGTCTGTATGGTGTTATCGACATTTGGGACTCGATCGGCGAATCCACGGACCCGCCCCGCCGAAAGCTTTTGCGGGTTGAGACGCCGAAACAGACGATCGTCTGAAACTCCTGCCTATCCCGGTATTCTACGAGTTCCTATCGCAAGGGGCGGTAGTCGGTCTCAGGGGTAATCGTGCATAAAAGTGTCAGTAATGAGAAATTGCGAATATGGAACTCGTCCGTTAGGAATTCCTACTTGATACAACGTCGCAATTGGTCCTCCTGTGAAGCAGGACTACCGTGGGAGCCAAAGTCTTGGTATAAAAGCAGCCCATTGCGACCCAGTCTACTCTTCCGTATACATAATGCTCTCTAAACTCCTTTACATCTCTGCGGCACTCCTGACTTCAGCCAACTGCCATAGTCAATTCCGCGTGTTTGACAACACTGCGTACACCAACACGTCCATTGGATATGGCAGCACCAACATCAACTGGATCCCTGCCTATGTGTGTAACCCACTGACCCAAGGTGGAGTCCTCCCCTCTGCTGAGGACTGGAAGAACATTGTGCTTCAGTGGAACATCTACCCGGGATACCCCTTGGTGCTTGATTGCGAAGACTTGTACTTCAACGACGTCTCTACAGCTGACCATTACCTCGAGGTGCTCTCTACGCTGCAAACCTGGGCGGCAGAGGTGGTCCCCAGAGGCCAAATCATTGGCTGGTACGGACTCTCAGGCAACACTATTCCCTCACTGTATGACCACTACAGAGAGCTGATTGCCAATCACAGCAAAACAGCATTTTTCCCCTCTGCTTACACTTTCACAGATAGTGTTTCCAGCTGGGAAAGTTCGCTTAACTCCGTGGTCAGTACCATCAAGAGCATAGACGACTCGCTGCCTATCTGGCCCTACACTTGGCCGCAATACCACGGCAACTACAGCTTTTTCCCGGTAGACCTATGGGAGACAGAGCTGCGGATTCTGGCTGAAAACAAGGACATCGACGGGTTTGTTATCTGGGGAGGCAAGAACCACGCAGTGTGTGGCGATGCCTGCCAGGCGACAGCTGGCGAACAGCCCTGGCTCAATGCCACCCGCACTTATCTCACCAGATTGTACGGAATATACAACGGTTTTCCTGAAAAGGCGGGCGAGCAGGCATTTGGGTGGTAGATTCGCCTCCGGCGAGGACCCCTCCCAGGGAGAGTAGATCTGCTTCGCAGAATGATTTCGCCGTGCTGTGCTACTGTAGGTTGATACTATAGTGTGCTGTAAGGAGAGTAGCTTTGCAAAGCTCGCTGTACTACCATATTCTTTGGTTGGGATATACGACACCTAGTTATAACTCCATTCTCTTGGGTTCTGCAACGTTCACCGTGGTTTGTATGAGTTCAGCGTGTATTTTAACTTCAATCGTAATCAACTCTGTTTGGTGATATGTTTTCCGTAGTATATGGTTTAGAAGCCACTTGACCACGGAAACGTGTTCCAGACCATCACATGGCCCTACCAGATTATTCCACCTTTTCCATTGCTGTACCGCTTGCTCGCTCGTTCTGCGTTGGTGAAATATGCTAGTAGTATGGCTATCAAGTGCATATGTCACTTCTAACATTGTCATGTTGTGACTAAAGCATCATGTTCTGATAGTAGTAAACTAGTCTCTGTCCATGAATTGTTGTGTTTCTGGGCTTCTGTTATACTGTTTATTTGCTGGCATAACTACCTATTAAATCCAAAATTACGCTCATGAGTGCGTCGATAATTGAGTCTATGAGATATATCAGTAATAAACATGAAAACATTTTGGAAAACTGCAAATAAGCCAGTAGCAGGCAGTTGCGTCGATGCCAAAAACCTGTCTCACATATCTTGAACCGACTGTCTCTCCTCCCTCTGGAGTGCATTAAAATTGAAACGAGCAGAGCCCAAGTATAGTGAACAGCTGCTGGGGCCGGCCCTATACCCCGCAGCTCTGCTTCGCGGACTTCACTTAATTGGTGCCTGGTATATCTATACACGCTCCAAGTGTAGATTTCATCATTGTTATCTCTGCGAAGCAGAGCTACAGGGTCTGGGGCTGGCCCCAGCAGCTTTCCAGGTAACCGTAGAAGACCGAAAACGTATTTAATTCATTAGGTAGGTAATTATAGATGTTATATCTTCTTTTCGTCATCACTAAGATCTTCCGAACCATCAGCAGAAACATTATCGTTACTGCTCCTTCGAAGAGCAAGCACTGTTGGAATGGCAACAACCAAACTGCCAATGGTGAGACCCCAGTTCATAGCAAACTGGGTCCTGGCACTGACGTTCTCAGCATTGACTCGCCAGGCCATTGCTCCTCCCGCAGGCTTGAGCGCTGAATAAGCTCCAACAATGACAGCGTTGACGAGCGGATCGTGAGACTGTGCGCCCATGATCCAGTAGCAGTACGCTTGCCAGAAAGAGTCGTAGGCACCGTAAAAGAAATACAGGAACATGGGACCAATGTACTCGCTGCCGGCCTTGTAGTCAATGTCCTGCTTCAGGCCCAGGCTGAGCCGGTGGTCATACCACACTTGGAACTTGTAGCCTCCGCCCCAGATGACCATACCCGTGACAAACAGTATAGCCCATCCAACAATGGCTCGGGTTCGGCGATTCAGCTGCTTGAGATCGAGAATGAACCCGATGAGCAGTCCGCCCACCATCTGTGCAATCCAGTAGAGCGCTCCGTTGAGCGCTCGAGTGCGCAGGTTGAACGTCAGACCGTTGACGTTGTTCTGCTGGTACGAGTAGAACACGTTGGCATTGAAGAACATCGGGTACAGACACATTATCTTCCAGTCAAACACGATTTTGGCAAACTGCACGACTGTAGACTTGATATTGGTCCAGTTGAGCGCCTGGGATTCTTTAGTCACTCTGTCTCCGTGGTAGCTCGACGACAAGTACTCACTCGAGCACACAAACAGCGACAGAGCCCACCCAAACAGCATCACCACGATGTACGCAATGTACGTAGAGTCTGTGACGGTGCCTGAGCTCGACGTATAGTTGATGCCGAAGCTTGCAAGCGACCCGATAGCAGCGCCCAGGTTGAACACGACCCAGAAAACGCCAATTGCCCTGCCTCGCGTGCTCTCGTCGGTGTAGGTGACCATAATAGTACCCTGCGCAACCCAGAAAAACGCTGCTCCGAGACCCAGGAGCGCGCCAGCAGCAATCACAAACGCACCGTTTGCAGTTCTGTTGAAATTAAGCAGTGCTCCGGCGTATAGAGCGTACGTCCATCCACCAATGAGAAGCGCCAGTCTGGGCCCAATGTACCTGTAGAACGCTCCAACCAGGACCAGCGCAGCAGCAGCAGTGGCAGCGTGCGTGGCAACGTTGGAGTTGGCTGCTACCGTCCCGTTGACCTGTCCTGAGCCGCCCATACCAGTCAGAGCATTGTACATGCCCGGGTTGCAGAAGGAGATGAAAGAGATGAGGAGGATCTGGAACCACGGTTCGTGGTAGAGTTTCAAAAGGGCATTTCGGGATTCGGGAATTTGGGGAAGAGTTTCACGCGAAGAGTCAACTTCTGTGCCCACTTCCTGCTGATTTGCCGTGACTACAGGCTCTGACATGTTTTTTTTGACAAGTTTTTTTCAAAGTCTTTCAGTTTCAGTCCTTCAACTCTGCTTTTTGTGAACCTTTTTTTGCTAGACACAATTCAGAACTTCAAACTGTCCAGTTAATCCATGGAACCACCCCAGGATATATATACACGAGATCAGGCAGGCCTAAAGGAACCTCTTGCTATCTCTCGATAACTTGCACGGCATACTGGGCAGGCTTCCAGCTGCGGTATTCGCAATTTTCTCAAATCTCACGCGTTCCTGCGGCATTCGGAAAACGGATATCGCTCGTAATGTCGTGGGATGTGACACCTCAGATGCTATCACAAGGTAAAGCTGCTGGGGCCAGCCCCAGACCCCGTAGCTCTGCTTCGCAGAGACAAGAGTTCACCGGCCACATCCATCTATGTATAACACGGTTCGAGTTCAGCTTGCATCATCATATTGTCGTCTCTGCGAAGCAGAGCTACGGGGTCTGGGGCTGGCCCCAGCTGCTTTACCTTGTTTATATGGTACTTATTTGTGATTCATATAGTAATGCCAACCCAACTTCTAGCATTCCCACCTTAATTTCCCATTGAAGCAATGTGGTCTGGTAACGTCCGCAAGCAACTGGGAGAGGTTAAATCCTTCGTTGCTCTTATACAAAGGACCTTTTCTATCTTCTATCCTTCGTGGTAGTAGTGTAACTAGAGACACTAGTAGTAGTAGTGATGAAGTTTGAGTCTTTATCTAACACACCTGGTTAGAGATAGTTTTACAGGTTCAAGGCTGTTTTTGAAGTAACTGTAGTTGTGGTACTGTGCACGTCTGTAATGATATAGACTTGCACTGGACGCTGCTGGGGCCAGCCCCAGACCCCGTAGCTCTGCTTCGCAGAGAGCTGAACGCGTTGACTGTTTTTTTTTTGATTGCCAGCGTCCCACGTAGTACTCTTCTCTACTAGCCAAAGAGGGGCAGCAGCGTTTCCGGATCTCGGCGGGGCACAAGTGGGGTCGATCTACAATGCAACTTTCAACGACGAGGGGTCCTTCAGTAAAACAGTATGGTTGTGTAAAAGAATAAAACCGAGAACAGAGCCTATGTAAAAGCGGCAGCAGGACGCGTCCGAGGGTACTCTAGGTTCACTGTGATTGCACAAATGACGCTATCGACTAGTGCTGTGGCGCTATCAACGTTCTGCGAAGCAGAACCAACCTCCACGGAGTGGCCCCGCCGGAGGCGAAGTGGAGATGACTCGAACCTAGGCGAATTACAGACCGAGGCTCGCAGCTCGCTGGAAGACTCCATAGATACTCTGGATACGCTGGGACTGTGCGAAGCGTTCAACCGTGAAGAGGGCAAGGTCAACGGTGCGGTAGAAAGTTGCCTGCCTGTTATTGCTTCTCTGATAGATGAGTTGGTTGCAAGGTTGTCTGATGGTGGCCGACTGATCTATGTCGGAGCAGGAAACAGTGGCCGAGTCGGGTTCATGGACTGCAGCGAGCTGCCAGTCACGTTTTCAGTGGATAGCGAACAGTTTCTGACTGTCGTGGCAGGTGGAACTGACGCTATTATAGCCGCAAAAGAGAGTGCGGAGGACGTTGAGCTCGACGGGGCTGAGAAGATCGATGAACTGCGAGTGACCGAGAGAGACACTGTGGTGGGAATCTCAGCGTCTGGCAGGACTCCGTTTGTTGTTGGGGCACTGAAGGCAGCTTTAAAGAGAGGCGCACTCACGGCTGCGATTACCAATACGTCTCAATCTCAGTCGGGGTTGACTAAGTTGGGCGTGAAACACAGTATTAATGCGCTTGTGGGGCCCGAGTTTCTAGCAGGTAGCACCAGGTTGAAGGCAGGCAGCTCTGCCAAATCCATTCTCAACATGATCAGCACGTGTTCGATGGTGAAGCTGGGGAAGACGTACCGGGGGCTGATGATTGATGTTCGGGTTAAGAATCACAAGCTGAGGGCACGGGGGAGGAGAATTGTGCGCGAGGTGTGCGCAGGATTGTGTCCTGTGTATCTTTTGGATGAACGGGGAAAATATTCGAGACCACTTGGAGATGGTCCTGAGATGGAAGACGATGCAGCACTTGATCTGCTCATTGATCAGTGTGGTGGTAGTGTAAAGCTTGCCTGTGCTGTCGCAGTTTCAGGTCTTTTTCCAGAAGTCGCCAAAGTTCAGTTGGACCTGGTAGGGGGAAATTTCCATTTGTTTCTGGCTCGTCATACGACCAAAAAGCCGTCTACACAAAATGAGAGCCCACCGAAAGACCAGTGGCTTGCAAATTGCAGTATTTCAGTTGTAGAGTCTGATTCGAAGCAGAAAGGAAACCTGGGATCACCTCAGGACCAGTTCGTTCATGCCACAAATCACACTGTTTCTGCTACACAGTCAACTTTGAACCCAGAATCTGTCAAATACTTCCTTGCAATTGACGGCGGAGGCACAAACTGCAGCGTCTCAATTGCAACTTCCTCGGGCATGGTCGTCCGAGCTGAATCCGGCCCGTGTAACTTCAACTGCGTCGACACAGAAGATATCATTGAGCAGATCAAAGTTGCGACGATTGAGGCTATCTCATCAGTTCCGCAATATTTAGCACGCCACGGCCCCTTTGCTATGCCCAAATTCACCACAGTCTGGGCAGGCATAGCTGGGGTATACCACGCTCACGAGCTCGAAACATTGACCACGCACTTGGAAGAACTCTTCAACGTTTCTTCTAACGAAGGCAGCCTGAAGCTCACGAGCGACGGGGCACTTCTCAGCGCATGCGTAGGCATCGATGACGACAACAATATCGAGACTGGCATCTCCCTAATTGCAGGCACCGGTTCAGTTGCCACGGCATTTCGCAAGACGTCAAAGGACGGCACAGTCAAGCAAATCGGGCGAACGGGCGCCTGGGGACACCTGATTGGCGACCAAGGCAGCGGTTTTGACATTGGCAAGCGAGCTGTTCAAGCGGTACTAACCTCTGCAGAGCAGAACCAGGGCGACCTTTCTTACCAGCCAAGCGAGTTTGAAGCTGCCGTCCTTGCAAAACTCGACTGCCATGATGCAGCAAGCGAGTTACTTAACAAAGTTCTCCATTCTGACGTTCAACCTAAGCTCGTCATCGGAAAAGTTGCAAAAGTGGTCACAGAGCTAGGTTTCAGAGCTCCAAATCCAAACCCCCAGGCACTCGAAATCCTCAACTCCTCAGCCACGTGTCTCGTCCAGCTCCTACGGCCATTGACCCAGCACCAGCTCTGTGACCCATCTAAAACATCTCTCATTCTCTCAGGCGCCCTAATGAACCTCGCTCCGTATCGCGACTTGATGCTACATCTGTGGTCACAGCAGCAACTGCCTCCGTTCAAAAAGGTGGTACTTATCGACGACGCGTCGGGCTGCGCAGCTCAGTATATGGCAAAGGTGTCAATTGGTGGGTAGCTCGCTTCCGGCGCGGCCCCTCCCGAGGAGGGTTGGTTCCGCTTCGCGGAATATACGTGAGGGTTGAGAAGAAGCATGCAAGGACAAGCAGTGCTGCCATTTCTGCTAAGGGGTCAGGCACAGTTGAGCGAGCAAAGTAGTCGAGAGAAAGATGTAAGGAGTATGTAGAGTTGATTGCATTTATAGAATCTAGAAAGGCAACTTAGAGAAGCTACGTTCAATTTGTCCAATCGCAGCTGAGAAGAGCCCGTGAAGTTATCTGAATTGATGAACCTAAAAATCAGTACTTCAGGAGCTACATTTGAGCAATTTGCAGCTGAGGAACAAACAAATATAGTATATACTTGAGTTGGTAAAGCTGAATATATCTCACTTATGGGGCCGACAGTGAATGCTCTGGCCTGTACTGAGATAAAACCTGGCTAGCTTAGATATTGGTGTACCATATATACATGTTTAGAATTAGCTGGACCTAGAATATAGGCAGATTTTTTGGACCCTACATTCAACATTGGCTTGCACGGAGAAGCAAATCCGGTACAAGGCAGACACATGCGAATTGACCTGACATTAGCTAACAGCCAATACTACAACACTCTGCGAAGCAGAACTTCGGGGTCTGGGGCTGGCCCCAGCAGCTTTGATGCAATTGGCAAAACAAATCCTCCGGGCCGTGTAATGTTGGGGATTAATATTTCCGATATTTGACATTTGAAAAATTACGCACCTCGGAGAGTTCACCCCCCCGCCAAAATATCTGCAAAGACAGTAGAGACATTATTGGTTAACCAAGACTATGGAACCAACGAAGAAAGAAGAGGACGGATGTGAAACCAATACCGTACCATACCGTAATGTCGTATAAGAAAGTAGCTGACCAAGAAGGTTCTAGCTGATAATTTCTAAACCGAAACTTTAAAAAAACCTTGCTCTTCTGTATATGCTTGACAGGCTACAAATTACGAAGTATAGAAATGCGATCTGGTAGCTATTAAGAATGCTGTCTCGCTCCAAGCTGTCCCGTACATTTTTTCTTTTGTACCAGAAATCAGATCATGTTTTGAGCTCACTGAGATGAACGATATACCTCTCGTGTACTACTGGCAGCACGGCAAACCCTTAAGGCTCTCCCTCTTATGTGGACTATGCAAGGAACTTCCTCGCTGTGATGCACTTTACAGGATAAAATATATGCCCCGCTTTTACTATCTCTCGTGTGATGAAGAAAGCTTTATTTATCCGTTAAAGGATAAATGGATGATGTCTAACGAAGTGCATTTCACAAGGTCTGCTAAGAGTGATAAAACAAAGACAAAGAAAACAGCCACAACAACCATCATTAAACAAAATCAGATTAGAGTCCTTTGAAAATAATCCTGACGGGAACTCCACCAAACAGCACTTCCAATTCTCGTGATGGGAACTCCAGTCAATTTACTCTGCTGGATCAGGATATTAACCCCACACATCCGGCTCAATGAGAAAAAACCCCACTGTTTAGTTAGCCTAACACCCCACACTACTCTCTCATCGATCTTATTATGCACCTTAACTGCGTGATGCAATGTGATGGACTCAGGAACGGCGTTGAGGAGTTTCTGCAAGCCTTGTTTTGGCGAGAGAAAGAGAGAGATCACGGACGATTCGGCAACTGGATAAATGGAAGACGTTTATTCACCCAGTAGATCAACGGTGGGGCGGAAGATCAAAGGCGCTCAACCCCTCTCTCACCAGAGCATTCTACACATTTGGTGTTAAGAGTCGGGCACGGACGATGTATACATATATAAAGGGCCTGCAAAGACGCAGGTAGAGCAGGGAAACAAAATCAAAGAATCAAATTGACTGGTTTTTTTGGGAACTTGAGAGAGAGCGAAAGAGTCGATCCAAACGTTGCAATTGTTCTTCTTCTGAGACCCTTAGCTTGGTACTTCACAAATCCTAGTGATTCATAAGGTGCTTCTTTTTTTTTTTCCTCGAGTGTATACATCATGTCGTCCTTAGCTCTATCCGCTGTCGCGAGTATGCTGTTCAGTAGCCAACTGGCCGCTGGTCACTCCCAGCCACTCCCCTCGGCTCAGGTATCAGTTGACCTTAATACTCAGTTTCAACAGGTCGATGGGTTCGGATGTGCAGAGGCATTTCAACGAGCGGAGGATATCCTGAATCTCTCGCCCCAGAACCAAAACTTAGTGTTTGATCTTCTTTTTGATGAAAACAAGGGTGCTGGATTCACCATTTTGCGAAATGATATTGGGTCCAGTAACACGTCCGACAGCAACTTTGTCAACTCTATTGAGCCTTTTAGTCCCGGCTCACCCAACGCTCGCCCTCACTACGTCTGGAACGGTTACGATAGTGGCCAATTCCCCGTGGCTCAGCAGGCTCGCAAAAGAGGAGTGGATAAACTCTACGCTGAAGCTTGGTCTGCGCCTGGTTATATGAAATCCAATGACGACGAGAACTTTGGTGGCTATATCTGCGGAGTCACTGGCGAAACATGCGCATCTGGAGACTGGAAGCAGGCCTATGCCGATTATCTCGTCCAGTACTACAAGTTTTACCAGCAGTCTGGTGTCAAGATTAATTATCTGGGATTTCTGAACGAGCCCCAGTGGTCTTCCAACTATGCAACAATGCTTTCGAACGGTACCCAGGCCGCCGACTTCATTCGGGTGCTCGCAGCAACCGTTGAACGGGAAGGGATTGACGTCAAGTTAACTTGCTGCGATAGCTACGGTTGGGAAGACCAGAACGAGATGATGGCTGCCCTCAAGGCAAAAGATGATAATGGAAAGAGTGCTGAAGATTTCCTATCAGTTATCACTGGCCATGGTTATGCGTCCGCACCCACTTTCCCTCTTGACACTACTCTCCCTACTTGGATGACCGAATGGGCGGGAGATGGTGACTACATTCCTACTATTTTCTACGACAATGGTGGAGATGCCGAGGGAATGACTTGGGCTACCAACATCCAGACTGCATTTGTGAATGCCAATGTCAGTGCCTACCTATACTGGATCGGTGCCGAGAACTCTACCACTGCGTCGGCCTTGATTAACATGGTTGAAGGTGTTGTCTATCCTTCCAAGCGATTTTGGTCTTACGCCTCTTTTAGTAAGTTTGTTCGACCTGGATCCGTCCGAGTCAATGCTGTAAGCAACAATGATCAGGTAACGGTCAGTGCATTCCAAAACGAAAACGGGGTTGTAGCAATCCAGGCTATCAATAACGCCACGGCAGAGTATGATTTGGAAGTTACAGTTTCAAGTCTCTTCAAAAACCATGGCAACAAGCACCATATTAAAGGAGCCAGCCAGTTCTGCTCTGCGGTTCCCTACATCACCAACAACGAGTACGATTTGCAAGCACAGAAACCAATTCATGTTGGCCAGAATGGTAAATTTCAAGCAACAATTCCTGGCAAATCGTTGGTGAATTTCGTTTTGCAGTAAGCGACAAGAACGTGGAGTTGTGTCACCTGTTTCCAAAAGATACATGATGTAAGAGACGTTGAGATTTTGTATTTTATTCGTTCAAATAAAAGTCCAGAACAATCTGATTTGTTGAGTCCATTAACAGCAGGCCACTGGAGAAAGTGGATACTTCCAGGAGGCAGTCATATCAACTATTTGCAACGTCCTGCTGCCTCCTGCGGCAGGCGGCCTCTCCGCTATTTAACTGCAACTAAACAGCCCTGTAGCAGCTTAGTTGGTGAATATGAAACATCAACTTCTATAGATGGATGGATCATTCAGCATTGTGTGTCCCACCGCTATTATCAGTCCACTATATCTTTTGTTGATATCCGTAGATAAGCAGCACGTAACTTTTGCTTTATTTGAAAGTTTAAGGTTTACATGAGGATTTGACTGCTGTTGTATGGCGCTTAATAGTTGATATAATACCATGTTAGCCGGTATAAATAGTTGATATAAATAGCTAATATATAGCTAGAACTGTAAAAGTCAACGGCAACATCGAAGTAGATATACCGCGTTCGAAACGAGAAAGTTTTTATTTGTAAACAGTTTTATATAGAGTTCATTCGCCCGTAGGTTTTAGGTAGTTTGAAGGCGTTCACACCTTAATTGGGTTAATCAGCTATAATTATGCAGGTACGTAGTTTAACTCAAGATCCTAAGAGAGAAGAGGTACCAAGAAATCTCGATGCGCAACTGGAGAAATATAGGACTGATAAGAAGCGAAGCAAAGATGATACGCTTTGCAAATTTGCACACTTGGGTATTTTCTTATTTTCTTATCTGCTTATCTACTTATCTGCTTATCTGATTTCATTTCTTTTAACACAGAGAAAAATGAAAGCTGGCGTAAGTCATATCTCAGAGATAGATTGCTTGTACCGCTGCGACTTTTGACATCATTTATTGTAACCTACTTTTACACTACGCGGTCTATATATTTCAATTATATCAATAGATAAATTGATATGTTCTTGGCATGTGGCACGCTTGGTGGGCATAGAACAAGGTTCGCGTCGACTTTAGCCCGAGCTGTTCTTTTTTATTGACATGGATCAGCAATAATGTCTTGAACATGCTCCTCCAAATGGTTATTAAGTTAGCGGATTGAGTTTCCACCCCCGCACATTTTCGGGGTATTCCTAGATCTACTTACTTTCTTTACCTGCTCAATATTCATTCGAAGTGAGCAAGATCGGTATCTGCCGTAAGTCATGATCTAATTATTGTTATCGGTATATATCTCCCATGATCGTCACAGTTCCCCTTCAACTCATCTAATCTCTACCAGAGGGTTTCTTCACCCCCTTGCTGGATGATGTTAACGATTTGATGATTTACTTACCTTTTCTTATAATTAAATCCAGTTCTCTCTGACTATAGATTTTGACAGTAATCTTTGTCCCATTCTGGTTCTATCCTCCGGTGTTTAACGCCTGTCAATGGTTGCAATGCGTCTAAAAGTCGTATCTCTCTACTTGGACCCCCTCCTGCCCCCACATTGATCTTGGAAAAGAAGCTGATATCGGACAACTCGGGCGAGAAAAACGAGCAAGTCCATAACTTAAAAGCATAAGCATGTCCAGCCAAGCCATGAAACCGCAGGCGCGGATTTTCTACGGATTTTCAGCTGAGTGAGTGCTTTCTCTAAAATGAATCCCAATAGCCAACAAGATACTGATATTGTAGCAGCCTCAAGCGTCCATCATGAAGAGAAAAACCTCTACGATCTCGAAGTAGATGCACTCAAATCATCTGAGTTTGAGAATAAAAATGTCGGAACCCTGAAACGAGGCCTGAAAGCCAGACACGTGCAGTTTCTTGCTCTGTCTGGTGCTATTGGAACTGGCCTTTTCGTGGGTAGTGGACAGGTTCTTTCGGTCGCAGGACCGCTATCTGCGTTTCTTGCCTATGCCATCACAGGTTTCAATCTTTACGCCGTGATTACGAGCATGGGAGAAATGGCAACATGGCTCCCATTGCCAGGAGCAGTTCCAGTTTACGCAGCTAGATTTGTGGATCCAGCTCTGGGGTTCACGCTCGGTTGGAACTACTGGTACCAATTTGCAATTGGAGTTCCTATCGAAGTGAGTGCGGCCGCAATAATGATCGATTTCTGGCCCAATAGCGTACCAACTGGAGTTTGGATCACCATAATATTCATCCCCATGATTGCCATCAACTGCTTCCCGGTAAAAGTGTACGGTGAGACTGAGTTCATCCTTGGTAGTATCAAGCTGATTACCATCGTGGGACTTATTCTTCTCATGTTCATCATTGACCTCGGCGGTACTCCAATCCACGATCGTATCGGGTTCCGTTACTGGCAGCACCCCGGCGCCATGAACACGTACTTAGAGCCAGGAGCATTGGGAAGATTTCTCGCCTTCTGGAAGGTTTTCATCCAGGCGACTTTCAGCTATGGGGGGAGTGAGATGGTCGTAACTGCCGCAGGAGAGACTGAAAATCCTCGCAGGAACATCCCTAAAGCCGTCAGACGAGTATTCTGGCGTATTGCTATTTTCTACTGCTTGAGTATACTTCTCGTTGGAATGTGTGTTTCTTACACAGATCCTCGTCTGCTCAACGCTATCTCATCGGGTGCACCAGGCGTAGCAGCGAGCCCTTTTGTTATCGCTATCAAAAACAGTGGGATCAAGGGGCTCCCACATGTCATCAATGGCGTTTTGCTGACCTCTGCTATCTCTGCTGGCAACTCGTTCTTCTACGCCTCATCTCGAGTACTTTACGCTACTGCCTTGGACGGGAAGGCACCACGGTTCTTAACGTATGAGAAGTACGGTGTTCCATACATCTGCGTGGCATTCACCGCAGCACTCACCTGCCTTTCGTACCTCAACGTAAGCTCCAGCTCTGCAGACGTGTTTTTCTGGATCAGCAACTTGAGCTCAGTCTCTACTCTCATAGTGTGGTCGGCGATCGCAGTGACATACCTCCGGTTTTACCAAGGCCTGAAATACCACGGTATCTCTCGAGACAGCCTTCCGTTCAAGTCGAAGTTCCAGCCGTATCTCGCCTACTTTGCGTTTTTCTTTTGCGTCACCGTGGCCTTTTTCAACGGCTTTGATTGTTTTTTCCCAGGCAAGTTCAGTGCAAAGACGTTTATCCCGCCCTACATTGACATTCCCATCTTTTTTGGGCTGTTCCTGGGATACAAATTGTATCACAGGACTAAGATGGTTAAGATAGAGGATATGGATCTGTGGTCCGGTAAGGCTGAGATTGACCAGCAAGAATCTTTGTGGGTGGAGCCTGAACCTCGAAACTTCCTCGAGAGGATTTGGTTCTGGATTGCCTAGGGAGAGTACTGGATTTTGGGCCGAAGCTGCTTTTACGGAAGGGATAAGACCCTCTTTTTGATATTCTGTCCCTATAGGTACCTATTTTTTTTTGTATACATATGAAGTATTTTAGTTTTAGTTATACGAGTGTGAAGAAATTTTTGTGCTCTTTGGTGACAGCTTGAGAAAGGTCTGAAGAATGCCTCTTTCGATTAGCTTCGGGACACATTGTCAAGCCGGGCGGAGAAACGGCGTTTCATAGGGACGAGACTCGTATATCTCAATAGCAGACACACAATTGGAAAAAGCTGCGTTTGGAATCTCACACTGTAACCTGATCTTAAAACGGTGACTTGCACGCTTGGTCGGCCGGCCTAATTTGACTGCGCGGTCAAGAACAGCCGTGTTTACTTCTTTAGTTAGGAATCCTTCTTTCTAATTCCGCAAAACGCTGATCAGGGTTCGGGCCTGTCGGACATAAGTAGTGCCATTGTTCGCCAACTTGACCAAGGGTACAGAAGGGAGAGACATTCTTCAGTTATTTTATCAACAATGACTTTCTACTGCCATGTGTACTGCCTGTAATGTCAATAAAATTTTATTGGAACAAAAACGGCTTTCCAGCAAATTTAAATGACAGAACCTCAGAATGCTGAATAATAGATCGGCATCATCGTCGAAGTCGAAATCACGTAACACGGAACAACGGTTCCACTTTTTGTGCTTAAACTCCGGTTGATATGCAGCCTAAACCATGCGAAATGTCGTCTTTGCTTAGTAACGTCATATATTGAGGAGTCCGTGGGGATAAGAGACCATTATTTAAGGAGCTAGCAATCCTCTCCCTCGCTAATTGACAATTCAGAGAGAATAATCTGAGATAAATAAAATAAAATAAGATAAAATAAACCATGGCTTCTTCGCAAGGTGCTAAAGTTGTTTTTGGCGCGTTCCCAATTTCTCTGGTCTCAGTGGAAGAGCAGCACGAATACTTGAACCTTCTAGAAGAGTTCGGAGTCAAGGAAATCGATACAGCACGGGGATACAAGGACTCTGAGACTACTTTGAAGTCGCTCAATGCAGCTGAAAAGTTCATCATCTCGACAAAGGCACCAGGGTTTGCTGGTGGAACCCAGACTCGCGAGAATCTGCTGAAGCATGCCAAGGAATCGTTCGACGCACTGGGAGTTGAGTCGGTAGATATTTACTATCTGCATGCGCCTGATGAGACGACCCCTATCGAAGAGACAGTAGACACTGTCAATGAGCTCTATAAGAGCGGCAAGTTCAAGCGGTTTGGACTGTCCAACTTCCCGGCTGCGTCTGTGCAGAAGATCTATGACTACGCTAAGAGCAAAGGTTACGTTCTCCCTACTGTGTACCAGGGAAACTACAACCCAGTAGCACGGTCAATTGAGACCACGCTGTTCCCGACTTTGCACAAGCTGAACATTGCGTTTTACGCCTACTCTCCTCTTGCAGGAGGATTCTTGGTGCGAACTGCTAAGGAAATCACGGACGGCACACCAGGTGGCCGATTTGACAAGAGCACTGGCCTTGGGCAGATGTACCATAAGTTGTACAACCGACCCGCTCTGTTGAAAGCTCTGGAACGTTGGGATGCTCTTGCCAAGAAAGCTGGAACCACCAGAGCTAACTTGGCTTATCGATGGGTTACTTACAATTCGATACTCAAGAAGGAAAATGGAGACGGCATCATTGTCGGTGCTACTCGACCTTCGCAATTGAAGCAGACTCTCAATGGAATCAACGAAGGTCCCTTGGCTAAGGATATTGTGGCCGGAATTGACGAGATCTGGGAATTGGTGAAGGACGAAGCTCCTGTTGACAATTACAGTTATTAGTTAATGCAGGATAACTAAAATTGAGTGCCTTCATTTAGAGTAGTAACATCCTATAAATTCAATTAAAAGCTTTTAAAGCTATATACTAAATACTGGTAAAAACATCTCATTCAGACATCGCGTCATTTAAAAATAATTGTTTATGTTTTATCAAACTAAACTTCAGCAATATTCCGTTACTCCTTCGGCAACGACTCCTTTGAGACCAATTCAGCTACTGCTAATCCTGCTGTCCTGCCAGAGAAAATACAGCCGCCTAGGAATGTACCTTCTAAAGCGTTGTATCCGTGGACTCCACCACCGCCAAACCCACTTGCTTCGCCTGCAGCATACAGGTTTGGAAACGGAGAGCCGTCTTGACGCAGTACGTTTGCACTGAGATCTGTCTCAAGACCACCCAAAGACTTTCGCGTCAGTAAATTTAACCGAACGGCAATCAGAGGACCGTGCTGAGGATCAAGGATCTTGTGCGGTTTGGCTATACGAGAGAAACTCTCGGGCCAGTAATTGCGTGCATTCTGAATCAGCATCACCTGCGCATCTTTGCTGTATTTGTTGTCCATCTGAGCGTCGCGTATTTCAATTTGCCGCCTAATGTCGTCGAAGTTAAGTTCGGGCCCACCAGAAGCTTGAGCGAGCTTGTTCATCCCATCAACAAGCGATTCGAGATTTTTTTCCACCACAAAGTCTTCCCCAAACTTCATAAAGTTCTGCACGGCGTCCGTACCGCTGGAGCTCAGGATTCGCTGACGAAGAGTTTGCCAATTGCTTTTAGCAGTTATATCTGGGTTCTGCTCTGATCCTGACAGCGCAAACTCCCTTGCAATGATAGATTTATTTAAAATGAACCAACTGTAGTCATAGCCGGTAGAGCATATGTGTTTCAATGAAGCAAGCGTATCGCAGCCAGGGAAGATAAAAGGTGGGAATCTTTTACCAGTTGCATCGAACCAAAGGGAGGAGGGTCCAGGGATTATACGGATGCCATGATCCGGCCAAATGGGATCCCAGTTTTTCAAGCCCTCAGTGTAATGCCACATTCGGTCGTCATTTACCACACTGGCACCAGCTTCCCTTGCAATCTCAGCCATCCGGCCGTCCACATGCGCAGGCACTCCGAGGATAAAAGACTTGGGGATTTTGGGGCCAAGGCGATCAACCGGCCAATGTTTCTTGACGAGGTCGACATTGCCTCCAATACCACCCGTGGTTATTATGACAGCCTTTCCGTGCAATTCAAAGTCTCCAACGACTTCTCTCGATGTTGACATTCCTCTTTCCACGTCGGTTGGCTCAAGAAGCTGTCCACGAACCCCAATGGCTGCGCCAGTTTTTTCGTCCATAATTAGATTATCAACACGGTGTCGAAACTTGAAAACAATAGTGCCGTCTTTCGCAGCTTTCCGAACAGGTTCTTCAAACAGTCGCACAATTTCTGGGCCAGTCCCCCAGGTGAGATGAAACCGAGGTACTGAATTCCCATGTCCAGTCGCACATCCATTGCCACGCTCTGCCCACCCAACTGCAGTGAACTTCAGACCCTTGGATTTCAAATAGTCCTCCATTTCATCAGTGGCAAAATTAACAAAAGCTTCAGCCCATTTGCGCGGCCAGAGGTCTTCGCGTTCACGGTCGAAGCCGGCTGAATTCATCCAGTCCTGGAGTGCCAATTCTCGGCTATCTCGGATGCCCTTTGAGCGTTGGTCGCTTGAGTTTACGCAGAATATTCCACCCAGGGACCAGAATGCTTGACCTCCAAGATTCGCTTCATGTTCTTGGTCCACAATTACTGTCGGTACTCCTTGCTTTGTTAGTTCATAGGCGGCAACCAACCCAGCAATTCCTCCTCCAACGATTATAACACGGCCGTTATCGGCGGTCTTCTCAGCCATATTGATGTGATGGAGCTATTTATGCCAAAAACAATATGGTGAGTAAAATATTTATGAAAAGATAATCTGTAAAAACACCACTGGAAGGGCAATTGGACAAAAATAAAGAAATAGAGACTTTGTTCCTATTTAGCATATGCCGTTAAGTAAAACTGTCGGAGCCGAGGTTTTTACCCCACACTTTCTGGATGATACAGGGCCCATGCAGGGACTTTCAACGTTGCAAGCGGAATGTCTTTTGTCCGACTGGGGTGGACAGATTGAATAACACATTTGAATCTCCACAGCATACCATTGGACCAATTTCCGGAACTAGACATAGCTCCTTTGGTTCATAGGCTCTCTTTCTAAAATATTATGGCCGATTTATGCGTACTCTATATAGTTAGGTACCTTACAGAACTAACGGTAACCGAAAAACAGAGATATGGTTATCTTGATTAGAGTCCTAATTATGAACTTCTAGGGTTATTTAAACATAAATCTCTGAAGAACAAGTAAGTTTCCATTCGACAAGAGGCTAAATTTGCGTGACAAATACACTTTAGACAGCCACAACCTCGACACTCTGAAACGAAGCGGCTCCATTGCTGGCATACAAACCGACTAAACCCTGGCTATAAGTGGTATCCTGGGAGAATACAGTTGTAGTCTCAGAACCTCCTACTGGAGATACAGTAGCAGTGAGATTGTATCCAGATACTTCAAAGTCAAGCTGATAGAATACTCCCTCAGTCAATCCACCACTAACGGACTCGACACTTATTTGCTCGTAGCCCGTACTGTAATCATTTCGCACAAGTGTAAGGTCGCCAGATCCAGCATTAATATAGGCAGAATATCCTTTAAAGGTGTTATCACCAATGGTAGGTGAGGTTACTCTGACACTGAGTCCTGCATTCACGTCGGATGAGTTAAGCTGGACTTGTACACTGGCAGTATAATTAGACCATCCAGTGGAACCTGTAAGTGCGAGATCAGTATTAGCATCTGCAGTAACAATGTAGACACCGTCGTCACTGACATTCCAACTTCCTCCATAGTTTATCCACCCTGCCTGTCCATTATCCGTAAAGTTGGATTCGTAAGGCAAGTACCCAATTGGTGCGACACCAGTGCCCTCTTGGCAGTAACCAGTAGAACCTACGCTCGTCGGAGCTGTATAACGAACCAAGCCTCCGTAGCCAAGAGGTAGGAGATTTGGACTGTAATTTGCATTACACGGAGAAGACGCGTTGCTGACACTCCATGGAGTTGGGGCCCAATTCCAATCACCCTGTCCATAATTGCTGTTCACGAAGAGAGACCGGTAGTACTCGTCACTAGGGTTATCATCATTTGATGTCATCATAAAATGGCACGATAACACTAGTGACTTTGTTTCGGGCACCCAGGCGATGTAGGGACTTGCACCACCTGTCAGTCCGTCAGTAGTCTCTACACGCATGCCATCGTCCCCGGCATTCCAGCTCACACCGTCGTCAGAGATTTTGTAATGTACCATGCAGTTCGGTTCACCACAAAATTCATAGCTCATAACGTATTGCCCATTGTCCATTTTAGTTACAGAAGCCATCCCAGGCCTATTGACTTGAATAGGACTGGCCACATCTTGGACGGGGTCACTCCAAGTGTCACCGCCGTCAGTAGAAACAACGTGAACAAGCATTTGACTGTGTTCAGTATTATTTCGTTCATCTGAAAATTCTGCAACCAATTGTCCATTTGAATCCAAGTAGAGAAACGGTTCCCAGATTCCACTTCCACCAGGTCCGCCCTGTTGCCAGGAGTTTACTGGATCCCATGTCTGGCCATGATCAGAAGAGCGCCAAGAGAAGAAATCGGTATATGAACCGTCCGCAGGCACTGTGTTGCCCACCAGCATAATAGTGCCCTCGGGATAATTACCCAGCTTTTGAGGGTATTCAAACAGAAAGGGCTGCCACATGTAGCCGGTCGGGTGGCCTGTCCCATTTTGAGGATCATAGACATTCGCAATAGTAGACCAGGTGCTGCCATTGTCAGTGCTCTCACGGATAATGTAGGGAGCTGCAGTTCCATTAGAATTTGAATCAGTGTCGCTTTGAGTATACCAGTTTTCGAAAGTGGCCAAGAGGTTTCCATTCTTGCTTCCGGCATGCTGAAGCTGTATCACTCGAGCGTATACTTCGGCCTCGTTGGTGACAGCAGGATACAAGATGGAGCCCGTTGAATCAGCAACAACAGCAGCAGCCCAAGAGAAGTAAATAACAAGGAGTTTGAAGATCATATTAAAAACTCTCTATTTCTGTAGTTATCAACACTGATCACGAATGTTCATCTTTATATACATTGTAAAAGCCCATTGAGGACTGAAATATTTGTTGACGGGGCCTGCTTAAAATTGTAGGCCAGGTTGCAATTGCCCGTCTTCCCCGTTACCAATGACTACTCCGTGATATTTTTTGCGGGGCAGGCAGATTGAGCGGGGAAAGCGCTACGAATAAACCAATCGATGCCTCTCTCTTACTCATATTAGATCCGAGGTTTCAAAAGAAGCCTAATCGTCGTTGGATGCCCATGTATGGCTCCTATCCCGGAAGGCATCGACCTAAAAACGAGGGGAAATAGGAAAGGAAAAATTACCAGTCTTGTGAAAAAGCGCTCTCGTGAGAAAATATCTATTCTTTTCACGCAAACTAAGATCTACTCACAATATCATCAACAATTTTCTCTCTGTTGTAACTTTGAGAGAATTGCATTTTCGATATCAAAAATTATTCCTTTGTACTAAGTCTTTATGCCTAGTTACAAAAAGCTATAATGCCATCTTTAACTATTTTTTTAAAATACCCATTTTTTATGTTAGTTCTCAAACTCTCTTTTAGAAACGAGCATACTTAAACTCTGTTTTAACACAATTTTATTTGTTAGACGTGAGTTGTGTAAAAGCTAAAATACCATTTCCTCTCCACCTTCTGCAAACACAGCGTCTGTTTCAGCAAAAACTCGAACTTCGGTCTTCTTAAACTTCCAGGCTGGTACACGCTGCTCAAATAACATATCCAGCTCTGGGAAAGTCCTGTCCTTGGTCTCAGGTAAGCGAAACACGCTCCATGTTAGACACAACAGAGTGATTCCTCCCCAAAAGAACCCTGTCTTTGGACCCCAGTTCCAAGCACTGGGATTCAGCATGTAAGGCGTAAAACTATTCATGACCAACCCCACCACGTTGTAGCAATTTCGAGCAACTACAGTACTCTTCTGTCTGAGCCGCGAGGAGGCGAGTTCTGGCACGAGTACATAGCAGACAGGACCAATGGTGGAATCGTACACAAAGGTATGGATAATAATCAAGGAACCAATTGCCCAACTGATAGCAGGCTTTTCCGACGGCAAGCCAAGAAAACCAACCGTGAAAAGAATGACATCAAGAATGGCTAGACCACCGACGTACAGAGTACGACGGCCAATGTATTTCAACAGTGTCCAAGACAGAATAGTTCCCACGATTCCTAAACAATATTGAACAATACTCATATCAAACGAGTCATTGGTACTAAGACCGGCCTGTTCGTAGAAATACGTGGACTGACCCTGCAAGGCAGTACCGCAGAGAATTTGAATAACCCAAGCACCTGCAGCAGCTTCAGTGCGCAGCAAATTAGAGCCCTTGAACAGTTCCTTATAGCTTGTCCCAGATATCACCTCCTTCTCCATGGCATCAGTCTCAATCATCATGGCAACAGCCTTTTCGGGGTCAAAGTCAGAATTCGTTTTGCGAGAAGTCAGTCTTCTAAGTGATTTTACTGCCTCTTGGTGGAGCCCATGACGTGCTAGCCACCATGGTGATTCTGGTGCCAGGATGGCACCAATGAAAAGAGGTAGTGGCCAAATAAATTGGACCGCAAAACCGATTTTAATACCACTATAATCATTCTCTGGCCTATCCTCAATAGCACGCTGAACTCCAGAGCTCAAAAGCTGTCCAAATACCCAGCACATGTTCACATATGCGCACAGAGGGCCTCGAAGAATCACGGGACACACCTCAGTAGCATAAACGGTGGTAATTGTCTGAAACAGACCAAATGGTATTCCAACGAGCAGTTCACCGACAAGCAGCACTTGAAGCGAGGGCGCAAAGAATTCAATGAACACAAATGCGGTGATAAGAATAGTACCCAAACAGTACGTCTTGCGCAGTCCGATGCGTTCTACCAAAAACCCGGACAAATAGAGTCCCAGGATGCCGCCTATCTGGCTACAGTCACTAAGAGAAGTCTGCCAATGAGCAGGGATCTGATAGGTACCATCAGCCAGCTCCACACCATATCTCTTCCTGAAGGCAGGCATGGCGAAGAACCCGCCCAATAAGCTGCCATCAAACCCTTCCATAACCAAGGCCGTCGATAGCAGCATCGACCATCCAATGGCCTTCGGGTACAATTTGATTCCCTGCCACAAACCGATCTTGTGCTCGGTTTCATTTGCCTCGCGGGCAAAAGTGAGTTCATTCTTGGAAAAATCCTCAGTCTCAGCAGGCTGTACGGTATTGATTTGCTCAATACCAGCAGCAGCAGCACTAACAGCCTTTTCTTCAGTCATTGAGAGATATACTATCGTACTATCGATCTACGCCGTCAAGTATCGTTAGAAGAAACAGTCGTCGGAGTTTTATATATATGAAGCCGAAGTATTTGCGGGGAAGATGCCATTCAGACGAGTACTCCTTGAATGCGCACGGGGTTGACGGGAACTTCCTGCCGCTATGGCTTTTTACATGTTCGTGACATTCATCTACTTTAGTCGCATGGTCTCCCCATATTAACTCTACCGGTCTGCTCCGTGTCCCCCCTTTTTACAATGTGGGGAGAGTTAGTGCGGGGAAAAGCTACATTCATTTCATCAGTCACTAAAATGTGTCGATGCTGCGGGGTTAACGGCCAGTGCATACCGCGCCGTTTACCTTTTCAGGCAAGCATCACTAAATAGTTGGAGATCTACTCCAACTATGTTTTGGAAGAAAAGGCTGTTATCAACAATACGTGAAGCATTGACAGCGTTCATGAGCCATCGGGTTGTTAGTGTGCAATTCGCCTTGTAGTTTGACAACTTGAATTATTCACCCTTCAATTTTAACGTTCCCACACGTTCCCTATGAGCTCTGTCAGGTAGTTGGTTGGTACATGTAGTAGCACTTCTAACTCGGGCCGATATAATTTTTGATTTATAAAAGCCACCCGCTTCGAACTGTCTTGAAGTAAATAACTCTTCTTCTTCTCACTTCTTCTTATTGTATCGTATACCAAATGGAAGAATATAAATTCAAGTCTGAGCCCGAAGCAAATGCTCCTGCCATAGTTCTGGGTCCCAATTACAGGTTTACAGTCCTAACCGATCGATTGATCAGATATGAATGGTCTGAAGATGGTCAATTCGAGGACAGGGCGTCGACCTTTGCAGTCTGCCGTAAGCTACCAGTGCCTCAGTTTCAGGTAATTGACGGAAAAGATGATTTGGAACTTGTCACAGACCACTTGCGTGTGATATATGATAAAAAGCGATTCACGTCCAGTGGCCTAACTGCGTCCATTGACGGTAGGAAATTAGGTGGGGGAACTCCTTGGAGATACGGCGAGATCTATCATGGCAATCTTGGCGGCACTGCCAGGACCCTTGACGAGGTGGATGGGCGTATTGATATGGGGGTTGGAATAATGAGTAGCGGAGGCTACGCCGCTGTGGATGATTCCAAATCGATCTTGTTCGGCGATAATGGTTTTGTTGAGCCTCGAAGACCAGGTGATCGTATCGATGGCTATTTGTTTGCTTATGGCCGGGACTACAGAGCTGCACTGCGAGCTTTTTACGCAATCTCAGGTAAGCAGCCCACTCTTCCACGCTGGTCGTTTGGTAACTGGTGGAGCAGATACTACAGATATAAACAAGAGGAGTATTTGGAGCTCATGGACGAGTTTTCCGCCAAAGGTGTACCCCTTTCTGTTGCTGTTATCGATATGGATTGGCACCTAGTTAAAGACGAACGAGTCACTCATGTTGGTTGGACTGGATATTCGTGGGACAAGTCACTGTTTCCTGATCCAGTGAAGTTCGGTGAGGAACTGCATCGCCGGAATCTGAAAGTCACTCTAAACGATCACCCTCATGCTGGCATCTACAGCTTTGAAGACGCTTATGAGAAAATGTCCAAGGTCCTAGGTCATGCCACTTGCAGCGAGGCGCCTATCAACTTTGAGCCATCCGACCCGAAGTTCATGCATGCATTTTTCAATGTTTTGCATCGAGATATTGAAAAGACAGCTTGCGACTTCTGGTGGATTGACTGGCAGCAAGGTGAGCACTGCAGAATTCCTGGTATGGATCCCTTGTGGGTCCTAAATCACTACCAGTATTTAGACACTCAAAAACAGACTAAAACTGGTGATTCTATAATCCTCTCACGATATGCCGGGCCTGGCTCCCATAGATATCCAGTTGGCTTTTCCGGTGACACGATTATCTCTTGGGAATCTCTTGATTTCCAGCCCGAATTTACCGCTACTGCCTCTAATATCGGGTATGGCTTGTGGAGCCACGACATTGGCGGGCACATGTTTGGCGCGAGGGAGGATGAACTCTTCGTTCGGTGGGTACAGCTTGGCGTTTTTTCACCAATAATGAGGTTGCATTCGTCCGCCAGTCTTTGGATCTCTAAAGAGCCTTGGTTGTACTCCAAGGAAAGCGAAGAGATAACGACAGAATTTTTACGCCTCCGCCATAGATTGGTCCCATACCTGTATACCAGTAACATCCTGGGTTCCAAGGAGGATTTACCTCTGGTTCAACCCATGTATTGGGAGTACCCTTATGATCGGAATGCGTACAAGGTGCCCAACCAGTTCTTATTTGGCTCAGATTTCATTGTGCAACCTATTACATCTCGCAGGAATAGCAAGACTCAGCTTGCTAGTGTAAAAGTTTGGCTGCCTGCTAAACGGCACTTCATTGATATTTTTTCTGGAACCGTATACGATGGAGATCGGTTTGTCACTATGTATCGACCCCTGTCGATATTACCAGTGCTCGTCTCGGGAGGCTCTATTATTGCTTTGGATAAATCAGAAATCCCTACAAATGGATGTGCTAATCCTGAGAGTTTTGATGTATCCGTTGTGATTGGTTGTGATGGTCAGTCAGAGTTACTAGAGGGCGAACCATCCGATATCAATCAGGTTGCCTCTTTCAGCTATAAGCAAGTGGAAGGGAAATTGACCGCTGAGGTATATGGAAGAGGTTGGACTTTCAAGTTTCTGGCTATAGACCAAGTTCCTGCTGACTTCAAAGTCACCATAAATGGTAAAGATGATACTAGCAATGCCATTGTATCTGTTCAATCGGAACCAGTGAGCCTAGTTGTTCAGCTGCCACCGTTGCCTTCGGACAAGCAAACGTTCATCGAAATACACATTGGAAAGGATCCACAGCTCTCTGTTACTGAACCTTTAAAGCAGATCAAGTCAATTCTACACTCATTCCAGATTGAATTTCTAGTCAAGGATAATATTTGGAATACCGTCTCGAGTGAAAAACCCATTAATGTCAAAGTTTCTGAACTCTTGAGTCAGAATCTCGACGATTCAGTTGTTGGCCCTATTTTGGAGCTACTGCTTGCTGACAAAAGATGTCAGTGACATTCTGTTTGAAGGTCTAGGGATTTCAGAGCCCACAAGCTTGTAAGGTCCGCGTTTTTTTTATAAAAATATCTTTTCATAGAAAATAGCAGTTTAAAATACAATCGGTATATAAATTGGTTCCAGTTCAGAGCAAGATCGCAGACTAAATCCGCAAATATAAAATTTTCACTGAGAGAACTCAGATGCTTTTTTAATTGCTAAAATAGTAACTTGGGCCAACATTTAAAATATCAGGCTTGCTACAGAGCGAAGTATTTTAAATGTACCATCCTTAGCTTTCCACAATTTCGTTTCCATCCTCCGCATAAGCATCAACAATTGTCGTCGAAAACTTTCTGGCAGAAATACCTCTTTGGAAGAGTATATCTAACTCTTCGTATGTACGTCTACCGGTCTCTGGTAATCGGTAGTATGTCCACACGGTACAGAAAAAGCAAGAGACACCCCAAAAGAATCCGATTTTTCCTTTCCAATCACCCGCTGTTGGATTTAACATATAAGGAGTAATGATTCCAATCACAATTTCCAGTAAGTTGTAAGTATTCCTTGCCAAACACACAGTCTGGTTTCGCAACCTGACAGCTCCAACCTCACCTACGATGGGGTATGTTGTAGCACCAGCAGAGGGAGCGTACACAAACAGTTGCACCATTACCAGTACTGATCCGGCCCATTTTGCAGCATTATTTGTGGATGGAGCCAAAGAGACAAATCCTATGATGAACAATATGATTGTGAGAAGCGAGCAACCCCACAAAAAGATTTGCCGACGGCCAAAATAGCTGAGTAGGATCCAAGCAAGACAAGTACCAACAAAAGTCAGGGCATTGTTACCAATGTTTAACTTAAAAGCTGTGCTATCTGGCAAGCCGGCCACTTCAAAAAAATATGTCGTGTAGCCCTGGATCACAGACCCACACAAAGCCTGAACGGCCCAAGTCATACAAGCTATTTCAGTTCTTCGCAAGTCAACCCCTTTAAAACAGTCCCAGTATGTGCCCGTTTCAATAGCACTCTCAAGTTGATCGGTCCGAATTATCATAGCAATCACCTCATGTGCATTCACATCATCATTTGAAAGACGTTGAATGCTGCGTTCTGCCTCTTTATATTTCCCCTTTCTTACCAGCCACCAAGGCGACTCTGGAGCAAAAAAGATACCAATGAACAACGGTAACGGCCATGCCCACTGTACGGCAAAGCAGATTTTATACGACCAACTTGTGGTAATACCTTCCACACCCTCTGTGACACCTGCAGAGATGAACTGACCAATGACCCAACACAGGCAGACATAAGTAGTGAGATATCCTCGGAGGATAACAGGGCATACTTCAGAAGCGTACGTAGTGGGAGTAGTACTAAATACACCAAAGGGAACACTCATTAGAAGCCTCCCAACTAAAATCACTGCCAGAGAGCTGGCAAAGAAGTTAATGAATATGAATCCACTGAGCAAAACGAGTGAGCCGAGTACCAGGAGTCTGTGGCCTATGAAACGAGTCAGGTACCCGTCAATGAAGACTCCAATTATACATCCAATATTTCCCGTGACAGTTAGTGCAGTCTGCCAACGGGCTGGGATCTGATAGGTTCCTGATCCAGCGTATTCTCCGAAGTGCTTTGCGAAAGATTGCTGCGCATATAGGGACCCCATAAACGCAGTGTCATATCCTTCCATGATGATCAAAAGCGAAAATAAGAATGACCAGAACACAGCTTTTCGATACAACTTCAATGCCTCCCATAGTGTCATACTATGCTCGGCCATAGTGGCATTCTTAGCATAGAGCACGTTGCCCTTGGGCTCATCCCCCAGTTCCTCTGGCGCGTAGCCTCTGTTTTCCAAAGCAATATCCTCTTCCATATTCAAAGAATACTTGGCCATCGTGAAGAGTTATCAACAAACCTCCGTTCTCACTTTTTTCTCCGAATCCATGTTTAAATAAATAGTTGACCGACACTTACTCTGCACTCCATAATCCTTCCCCGCATTTTTCTCCAGGTTTGATCATCCCAAAAAACTCTCAGAAAATAACGTGGGGTTTTTAACGGGGATCACGGTCGGTCGCTCCGTAACTTAGATAAATAAATCATGCAGCTAATGCGACATTTTTCTTTCCTTCATATTGAAGCTTGATAATGTCAAATTAATTCAGACACTATAAATATTTAATGCAATTTCCCTGTATTCTCAAAGCAATATCTCTGTTTGCATTTGAATGTTTTGAGTAGCTATGGCTAAATATGTCGACTGTAGGTTTTGGAACGAGAGAATTGCTGTAACTAGAACTGCAACTCTCCCGGCTATTCACAATCATCTCAAGAAAACCGGTCAATGGGATGCTTTGCGCTTGCATTGGAAGAAAGGGGATCCAAATGAGCCTCATATTTTCTGGGATAGTGATCTGGCAAAGGCTGTAGAATCGTTGTGCTATGCTGTCAGTCACATGTCGAAAGATGACCCGAGCTACACCGACTTTCAATCATGGATTGATGACGCCGTTGAAATGATTTCCAAAGCTCAGCAGTCGGATGGATATATAAACAGCTACTTCACAGTTGTGAAACCTGAGAACAGGTGGAAGGATATGTGTCACAAGCACGAATTGTATTGTGCGGGGCATTTACTCGAAGCTGCAATAGCCCATTATGACACTACCGGTAAAACTGTTCTTCTCGATGTTTTGTGTAAATACGTGGACTATATCTGTACGGTATTTGGACCGGGCCCAGATCAATTACACGGATATCCAGGACATGAAGAGATAGAATTGGCTTTGGTGAAGCTGTACAAGATTCGACCTCATAAGAGATATTTGGATCTATTGAAATTTTTTATTGAAGAACGCGGTCGCAATGGTGGAGAATTCTATGCTGACGAAGCTAGAAGAGCAGGAGTTGATCCAATGAAGTGGTATCCTGGCGAGGATTCGAAAGTACAGTTCCCGGATCCGCCATGTTTTTGGTATATGCAAGCAGACAAGCCCATTCGTGAACTCGAAGAAATCAAGGGTCACAGTGTCCGGGCAATGTATTATCTTTGTGGAGCTCAGGGCCTGGCTAACCTGACAGGCGATACTACCTTGACTGCAGCTGTCTCAAAGCTGTTTGCCAATATGGTAGATTGCAAGTTCTATATCCACGGAGGCATAGGTGCTATTCATCTGTGGGAGGGATTCTCAGGCAACTATGAACTGCCTCTGAACTGCTATGCTGAGACATGTGCATCTATAGGAATTTTATTTCTAGGGCAGCAAATGCTTAGCAATAAAATTGATTCGTCTGTTGCTAGAGTCATGGAGAGAGCATTATATAATGATGTCATCGGCGGGGTATCATTGGACGGAACGAGCTTCTTTTACGATCAACCTTTGATAGGCTGTGGCCTCAAAAGAAGCGACTGGTTCTCAACGAGCTGCTGTCCGCCAAACGTATCACGCCTGCTCAACAGTTTGGAGAAATACGTTTTTACCGAGTCCGAAAATGGCTCCGTGGTTTATACGAACTTGTGGATTGGAGCTGCCTTCGAGGGTAAAAAGGTAAAGGCCATTATTCACACTGATTATCCTTTTGAAGGAAAGATCTCCGTAAAACTGACCTCGCAAGAGCCTGTTGAGTATGCGATTATAGCTCCGGAAGAAAAGGACATTAAAAATGGCAAGTATGAAGGTGTTCTAAAAGAAGATGGCTATATCCACTTTGGGCCCAAAAAGTGGAATGGCGAAACTATTTCAATCGAGTACGATATGAAACCAAAGATTATCAAATCTGATCCTAGGATTGAATCTGTGCGGGGTATGCTGGCCATTGAAAGAGGACCATTTGTTTATGGTATTGAACAGTCCATGTCGCCAATTCCTGTCAGTGAAATCACTCTGTCCCAATCCGATAAATTGAATGAGCAGATTGTAGAGATCAAAGGTACAAAGGTGCCTGCCCTGGAGTTGGAACTTGATACAGGAAAGGCTGCGAGATTCATCCCTTATTTTGCTCTAGGAAATAACAATCCGGGAGAAGATTTTAGAGTCTACCTTCCGTCGGCTAATTGAAAAGTGGTATTGATGTTTTGGTGCTAAAATTGGTCTAATGCGATCGATAGATTTCTAAAAATATGCTGCAGAAGAGTATCTTTTTCAAATATCAAAATCTATATAGTTAAGGGATTCTTGAATTTTCAGAAATATATGCCTGTAGAAGGGAAAGTAACCGATAATAGAGCCATCAACAAATGTTTTCTTAACAGTCCAATCGATGATTTTTTATTTGTTGTCTCTTAAGAGAATTGTGCAACATTTTAACATTAACCTTCAATGAACCATAATGCCCACTCATATTCTGCCGCTATAATATATTGTGAATAAAGTTTATCAGAGATTTCTGCTATGTTTGATCAAACACACATATATCAACTCCTACACATACACGAAATCTCCTTGACGTCACAGTGCGGAATCCAACTTCGTTTGATCGTTGGAGTTTTGCTCCCCCACATTTCAATATGTCACAGCAGCGGCGATAGTGAACCGTTATCCCCACTCTACGCATCTGATCATCGCTAAGGTGAGTTTGTTTTTCCTAGAAAAGGATATATAAAGAAAGCAAAATATTTAGTTGGAAGAAGTCCTCTCTATCTCAAAGTTATCACTCCTTTGTACATCTTATCATGTCCACTTTTACCAAGACAGATGGTGCCGCCTTTCTCAAGATTGATCCGCAGCGCGTCCTTGCAGAAATCGATCCAAAGATCTACTCAGGCTTCGTAGAGCATCTGGGTCGCTGTGTGTATGGCGGCATTGTCGAATACGACAACAAGAAGCCAGGTCTGACAAACGCCAAGGGTTATCGAATTGACGTTGCAGATGCCCTCAGGGATCTGAAAATGCCCGTCGTCCGATACCCGGGTGGTAACTTTGTTTCCTCCTACCACTGGCTAGACGCTGTTGGTCCTAAAGAAAAGCGACCCCGGAGGCCCGAGTTGGCATGGTTGTCTGAAGAAAGCAACCAATTCGGCACCGATGAGTTTATGGACTGGTGTGAATTTATGAATGTTGAGCCCTATCTTTGTTTAAATATGGGTACTGGCACGCTCGATGAGGCTCTAGCGTGGCTCGAGTATTGTAACTCCGATGCCAATACTTATTACGCTAACCTGCGTCGGAAAAATGGTCATGAAAAGCCATACAATGTCAAGTACTGGGGTTTGGGAAATGAGGTCTACGGAGATTGGCAAGTCGGAGCTTATACTGACCCTGTGGACTATACAAAAAAGGCTGGAGAGTGGGCAAAGGCACTCAAGCTTCTGGATCCCAGTATCAAACTCATCAGCTGTGGGGAAAATGGGGTCTCAAAGTGGGACCATGTTGTCACATATGATCTTATTAAATATGTCGATTTCCATTCTATTCACTTGTATACTTACCACAAGGATCATTATCGCAACGCAATTCAACCTCTTGCCGCTGAACATGGTATTAAGATTGCGGCACACCTCTTAGAGCTTGCCAAGATTGCAAAAGGTGTTCCTGATTCAAAGGCGTCTGTTGCTTTTGACGAGTGGAATGTGTGGGACAGTGAGGATTGCAATCAGCCTGTTGGGGTTGAGCAAATCTATGATCTCTCTGATGCTTTGGCCTTTACTGTTTGGCTCAATGTGTTCATTCGCCAGGCAGAACATCTGGGCATGTGCAACATTGCCCAACTTGTTAATGTAATTGCCCCTATAATGACAACTAAGGAAGGTTCATTTCTTCAAACTATATACCAGCCTCTCAAGCTATTCTCACATCATATGAGAGGAAAGGCGTTGGATGTCCATGTCAGCGGACCTGCTTACGAAGGCAGCATGGGTGGGAAATCAGACAACCTTAGCTGGATCAAGGGCCTCCAGCCTGATATTTCTTTGCTGGACACCAGTGCAGCAATCCAGGACGGTGTCGTATCCGTTTCGATTACAAATATCAGTCTCGATAAAGATATTAAAGTCGCTCTTCATCTAGAAGGGAGCTACGAAAAGGAAGCAAAACGTTTCACATTATATCATGACAACATCCGAGCTAAAAACGATATGAACCATCCAGATAATGTCAGTTTGAATGTAAGCAGTGAGAGGCTACCAAACGACTTGGTCTTCACGTTCAAAAAGCATAGCTGGACAATGCTTCATTTCATTCTAAAATAGGTAAATATAACTATAGATCACATGGAATTGGAGCTTTCAGCATTTGGGTTTAGAGCCTTACGTATCTGCCGCATTAACTCAATTGATTGTCGTAATGTAGGAGACTGGTCCGGTGCATTATCCATCCATTTCGATAACATAATTTCAGTACCAATTGCCTTTTCACAAATCACTTGTATGTCCAACTCGCCTTTTAAGAACGGGAATAGCAAAGACGACCTTTCAGCCATTAATAAAATAGTCATACATCCCTCCATAGCAAGTGCACATATCCACGCATCTGTGATGACGCCATGAATAAATCCTCTCAAGTTCGCCATATGAAGATAAGAAGCCCATATACACTTTACTGCTTCTTCAACCAAAGAAAAGTCCCCCAATGTTGTGCCTTCCATGTCATGAAGGATCACATAATTGAAAAATGGCCTAAATATCACAGACTTACAAGCGTAAAACCTTTGCCGAAGGTGGCCCTGATATACATTATCAGCTTCCACAGTTCCTAGCGAGAACTTTAAGTAAGGCGGTAAGACATCACGCCACCGCTCCAATTGGTAGTCAAGCTCCGTGACGAGCTTGGTGTTGACCCCGTTCTCTGTTAAGACCTCGTCTAGACCTGTCAACGTGTGGGCTCTGTTCATAAGACGGCGCATAGATATGCAAGCTAGAAAATAAATGGAAGCCATCTTTCCAGTTTCATCATCTTCATGACTATCTAAATAGCCTGGCAGAGGCACTTTAGATTGCATCGCTCCACAGCCACTCTGAGGAACTTGATTCAGTTCTACATCTAAGTCGCTTGTTAGACTTAAGCAATTTCTGCACATAATAAATTAAGAGAATACACGTCCATTTGGCGCACTCACTGAACTTACCTTTCTATAATGAAGCAGGCATAAAAAACTCGTCTCAGTGCCTCGACACACTCATCGCTGCTGCGAACAATCGTTTGATACCGCAACAATGCTTGGCATTTGAAAGCAGCTGAATTCAGGTACGATAGAACCTGCAGCGGCCTTTGTAAGTAAGACATGTACATTGCCATATAAAATAGGCACAAGGTCGATATTAATGTGTCTTCACTAAGCGCTGTATGAACCATTGCATATGCAGTATCGAAGCAAAGCGGGCCCATTGCTTCAGCTTCAGATATATCAACAGATGGACTATAGGGGTATGATTCAAATCGATTTTCTGCACGTAAACAAGTACAACCTAAGGCTAGAACTAACCAGGCAAGGCAGTTCATAGGCGTTCCTGATACGACCTCGGAACCTACAGTTCGGTCACCATCTTGTTGTTGAGCAAGCCTGATAGTCGACTGGAGCTTCCGCAGCATGGACAAAGACATTATTGGAAACCAAAAATTAATGTTGCGCTCAAAGGCATCCCATAATATCATACAGACTTCATCGCTGATGTAAGGACCAGCTGGCTGATGCAAACTCTCAGCCGGCCGAAATGGTGGCCTCCCATATTCCACAGCAAAGCATGGCCGTCGCTCCTTTAAACACGGGATCCCATCCAAGACATGCCACGTCAAAATCCTTTCTGTAGAAGTCGTATGGTTTGGAGCAATGCCACCACCAATTTTACTGGTGTATGTGTCTGGAATCTGATGGCGCTCAGAGTTCAGAGCATCAACCTTGGCTTCCACAGATCTTATCGCATCCAAGAGTACATCAGTCTTTGATTTACTTTAGTTAGATGACCAGTAACCTCTCAATTGCTTCAATAACATACGCAGGTTCTAAATCTTTGTAATTACATTCATAACCAGCCGCTTTACAACGAGTGCACGGCTGGTCACCGTCACAGCGACATTTTCGTATTTGGCAATTTTCACACTCAGCCGTTAGTGTCAATGCTGAAACAATAATTAAAACTCAAATTATAACTTACAGCCTGACCTGCCCTCAGTCTCTTCATCCGTTTTGAAGTGCCAGGCATCGAAATGTTGTCAAGTCGTGAAGGAGAAGTTACAAAAACGGCTCTGCGTGGGGAAATTGTGCGGGGAAGATGGGCAGTATGAATCATCCAGTCTAATCCAGTCTAAGCCGACAGGGCTACAAAATCCAAAATAAAATTGACAGCCGTTTCACGATAGTTACGTGCTGGGATAATATATGCAGTTACCCAGTAATGGCCATGATCGCGTATCCTCCTGACACTCATATATCCACGAATGAGTTATCAGTACTTAAGTAAGCCCAATAACTATCGACGCCGTCATAGGAACGTATGTTCAAAATATGCGCGTCTATTATTCTCGCCAAGTATCCTCTTGTCGTACCAAATGGCAGGAGGCAAGTCTAAAGCCTGGTGGTACTCCCTCCCCCTATATTCCCCATCCTCGCGACTGACGACGGTGCTAGCGATGTTTCATGCACCCTGCTACGGCCCAGTAGGAATACATCACGGTTGGCGCATGCTTGGGTCTCGTTGGCCAGCGAAACCAATATACCGTTCATAAAGCTTAGGCCATTTAGACCATATATCTGGTATAACTGCCAGCCTATATCTATGTCTCTTAATATGTACTTACTGTCTGTGAAATTGGCTGGGATTGTGCCATTACAATGCGCCTTTACTCACGTCAGTCGGGCGTATTCACCGGCATATAAATTTGCTTCATCGTACAAGGGTTGGGAATACTTGGTGACCACTCCATTCGGACCAACTAATGGAGTTAGCCATATTCAAAAACTCTGCCAGAGCTCCGATGAAGGAGCAAATGGTATAAAGCTGTCGTCAGAACTTGAGACAGACGGAAAGGGTCTCAATGGAAAAGATATAGCAAATCAAATGCTGGAGAGAACGAAGTATATTACACTAGGGTGAATCCCAAACATAACGAATAGCTCTTCAACATAAGACAACAAGCACGATATCAAATGACTTATCAAATCACAAATACTTGATGGAGAAGTACGCAAAGATATGGCCTGAATATGGAAGCTTTGAGCAAGTATGAGCTTAATGTCAGCCCTCCTGTGACTCTCAATCAGTCAGAGATATTCATTCAGGGAAAACAGCCCTAGTTCCAATCTGAGTCAGATATTGCACGTGAGTATATGGTTGATACTATAGATACAATTCGCTCTATATAACTCGTACCAAAACACAATAACCAGTGGTTGCTAGCTTCTAATATACCTCGTAGACATAGTTCGACAAGGACTACTGTTTCACGTGCAGCTTCCGCTGTATCTATGTAGGGTTACCCTGTTCTTCTAATGCTGATGCATAGATTGCGGGGTTTATCTATGTAGATGGTACATACGACCTCCATAGGCCAAGCATACATTCAACACGAGCTGACCAACTGGATAAAATATAGTATTTCAGTTCGACTTAAAAAGCACATATATAGCAGTCTCTATATCCTTTGTACGAACATTTTTGACGTTGCTATTAGTTTTTTTTGCCCTATAAACTCGGGTAGGAAGGATTGGTACCAAAGGCAGAAGGTATAAAAACAAAAGTTGATGGCCGATCCTCATTAATTTTTCATGAACATGAGGTAAGAGGCTATCTATTTATTAATCAACATGCGTATTGCTTAAAACGTTAAAAAAACTAGTTTTAAATTCATAAAAAATTACCTATGCCTATTTGTTATTACTATAATTTCTAATATTTATTATTCCTAATATCTATTATTATGATATATAGTCTCTGTATGATTGTATAAAGCATCTGCTGTGAAGATCACGTATGGCTATTTGCTACGCCAGCGGACCCACATACTTAGCATTAACACAATGGTACTTTAGAAAGTGATATACGCGACTTATCCAACCTAGATAGACGACGTTGCTGCGAAGCAGAACCAACTCTGCCCGGGAGGAGCCGCCGGAGGCAACGTAGTCACACGCTTAGCATTAACACGACCGTGATTTACAAAGTGATATAATACTTGTTATTATTCATATTATTCATCTACTTTCTTCTCCCTCGGGAAGAAGACGAAAAACATTCTGTAGAAATGATTTGCGAGCCGCCATGCTTTTTTCCACCTCACCGCCCACTCTATAGCTCTCAGGAGGTCCAAAGTAACTCTCACGCACTCCACCGAAGTTTACTACCATCTTCTCAAACACAACGCCTGGTTCTAGAGCGTAAAGCTTGATGGTATGCTCTCCTTGAGGAATGTGGTGGTTGGTGGTATGTAGCCAAGCATTGTTGCTCACAGCTTCTTCCCATCCATCAGGTAGTTCCCCATCCTGGGCGTCAGGCACAAACTGGGATTCGACTGGAATGTTTCCATCAATAGAGATGCCATATTTCAAAGGCCGCATTGGGCCGTTGAAATTCAGAGAAGGGGCAATATACATTGTGATGTTGGCTGATGGGACAGAAGAAAACACGTAGATATCATACTCGAGCATGGCAGCCTCGGGGAAGGTTTGGCCAAGCGCTAATTGGGGCCATAGAGTCACTCCAGACAGAGTGTGTCCAAAATCTGGCAGAACAACGTATCTGGCCTCTCCGTTGGTGATATTTCGGGTAGCGTGCTCGACCTCAATACTGATATGGCCATCCGACTCGACAAATCCCCTTTTGAAGCTCTCAGGAATATAGTGATTTTGAAGTGGAACTCGAATCTGGAGAGTCTTTCTATCCGCAGTGCCCCAGCGATTAGGGCCAGGATCGACGAAAGAAACATTAACAAATGTCTCAGAATTACCACGAGGAGCCCGTGACCAGTCCACCGAAATATAGGTGCGTTGGTCGACCTTATCGGTTCCACACACTGTACCACTAGAGACATTTAGCGAAACAAAATCTTTGTTAGGCACAATCGCCCAATCTCCGCAGTTCTTGCCCCGTGAAAATATATCAATGTACCGCTGGGGCCCATAAGGGTCCATGGGAGGCGCATTGAGAACGCTACCACCCAGAGGGTGGTACTTGTCATTACCTGGAATCGACGCGTAGGAGCCTTCAACTGCGAAACCAACTGTCCCAGTAACCGAGTTAGTTCGGTGTTGAACGTACCGCAACGGTGGAAGAGCGTTTTTAACAGGCTGTTGCCAGTAATTATACCCCAAGTGGGTCTGGTCCATCATGTGATTCCACTTCCCGTCGAGCAAGGCGTGGTATTGGTCGGTCAGGTCCTGATCCCGGTTAAATTCGTCCCTCACCTTCTGCGCCATCACATTTGCAGTCGAACGCCTCTGCTCCACATAGTGGTAGTTGCGACCCGCATTAATGTAGATAGAATACACGGTCTGACCTGCCAAGACAGGGTGCAACACGGTCTCAAAGAAAGCAGGTCGCAACTCTGGCGCCAATTGATCATTGACGGCCTGTGCACGTTGAGCTAGACTGTTCCATTTTTCCATAACAACGTCGGCTTCGTTGTAGTTGAGAGTCGAAATGACGCCCGTGTCCATCAGCTCAAATTTTCTCCAGGCTGCATACTTAGAGAAGGTGTTGAAAATATTGGCAATCTCATCTGCGTGACTACTGCCAAAGTCTCGAACGGCCCACTCGACCACCCACTCGTTAATAGTATCGTAATTCCATCTGTCAATGTCATGTGCCAGATCGAAGTAGAAATTAATGGGTACCTCGAGGGGCTTAATATCGCCAACGTTGAGTATCCACAGTTTGTCAGCCTGCCTTTCATGTGCTAGATGCAACTGCTCCCAAGTGCGTTGGAGCGAGACAGTATTGAGCCACTTGTAATCTCGTGGGTCTCCAACATAGTCACTTGTTAGTTTCTTTATCTTCCTGCGAGGTCCAGCTGCCCTCCTGGCGAGGATTGGCTTCGCGAGATTCAACAGAACAACCCTCCTCGGACAAGCCCCACCGGACGCGAACATCACAACTTACTAATGATAGTAAAGACCAGCTCCACCAGGTCGACGCTGTTCTTCAGGTAGGGGCAGCCGTCGTATGTTTCCCCAGTTGTCGTCGCTCCATAGAAGAATGACGTCTTCTGGAACCTCCATTCCACGCTCGAAATAACCCTGCACTTCCTTGTAGATACACCATATCTGGGGAATCTGACTCAGACTCTTGTCCGGATTGTATTTCTGCAGGATATCACGCTGGTCTTTGACACATCCAACTAGAGCTTTGACGGCTTCCTCTTTGCCCAGTTTCATCTCGGTATCGTCAAACCCTCGCATTGCTATGTTGTAGATGCTTTCGTATGGCCTAGCTCGCTCGACTCCGTACTCAAAATAGGTTCGGAGAGAAGCATTGTTGATATCCCACTGCCATTCTCCATTTCCAAACAACGGCCATTCGTTCTTGGCTCTCATCATTGGCTCGCTGTGGGATGTACCCATGACAATTCCGTAAGCATCGGCCAAGGGTTGGTTCTCAGGGTCATCAACGTTGAACATCGCGAGCCACATGGCAGGCCGTAAATAGTTACCTCGTAGTCGCAGAATCAACTCAAAGAGTCGTGAATAGAAATGACGGTTGAATCCAGCACTGTACTGACCCCTTCCGTAGTTTTCCTCTACCCAATTGACCAAACAGGGTGCCTCGTCATTGATAAACAGACCTCGGTACTGCACCGAAGGACTGGCTTGGGTTCTTTCTCCTTCCAATGCATAGATCTTGGCGTGCTTCGAGACTGGAACGTCAGCCCAGTCGAATAGAGGAGACACTCCGATCTGCTCAGCCAGATCATATAGAGCGTGGATAGTTCCCCGTTTGTCGGCACCAGCAATCACCAGCGCTTGAGATACGCTTGGGAACGGATTGTTGACGGTTTGGATCTTGTAGGCCTCCCATTGACCCCGAATAGCCGAAAGGTCGATTTTATTCTGCTGGTCGAGCTGCTGGATCAGGCGCGAGCTGTCAAGCGAGCCAGCTATTATCACAGTGTCCTTTGACAGACCCCCACAACCAAAGTCTGCTGCTTTGAAGTGGAAAGGTCCCTTTGGATTGTATGTTCGGTGGTTTTCGGGTAGATAATACTCGTACACACCCGTCTTGTCGGAGCATCGCTCGACCTCGAGTTTGAGAGCGCGTCCTGTGACCTTTTCGAAGTCGTGTGCGAGATCATCGGCGGTTCGCACCACGCCCCAATGCTCTTCACCGTCGACGACAATGGCACCATTAAAACTGCCTCCTCCGATCTGGAACTGACCCGACTGGAAGCTCACAGAAAAGTTCTGACCGAGCGCTGCAGCTTTACTGATCAGTGCAAGAGCCGCTGCTACGGCTAGTTGGACGGCGGCCCAAGTCAGCTTCATGGGAATTTTGAGATTGGATATTCTTGACGATTTACCAAAAGGACGAAAGAACGAAAAAGAACTTTCGATACACACAAACCACAGTTCAATAATGAAGTTGAGCTTCTACGCCGTTACTTAGCTTTTTGATCCAGGGTTCTAATTGAATCTACCTTGGCTCTTTTCCGCCTTATTTCCTTTTTTGCTTTGTTTTGGAAGGAGCCATGAAAGGCTATTGCGTCTTAGTCCCTATTATGTTTATATATTGTTCTATATTGTTTCTTCTATAGATATATATAAAGAGTTCTCGGTATTTGCGGAGTAAAAGGATAAATAACGAGCGTTAACTGCAGCGGTGTGTGAGTGTGGGGGGGTTTTTGGATTCCGATATTTCATCCAACTTGAACTTTTTAACGTTTGCAGAATCTAGTAATTGAAACTTTTCCATCATCGTGCCGTGAGTCGTCTGTGGGGTATGGCGGGCAGTGAGGCGCGAGAAATAACGTGATATGATAAGAAAAGATTTCATTCGAGGGTGTGAAGCTGAAACATGAAAAGAGCTAGGAGAGATACGTGTATTTGTCTATACATATGTATGTGCCATCAGAAAGGCTTCTTGCAAACCTTGCCTGGAATGGACTTCGCCGGAAGCGAGCTTGAAACTACTTTTGACAACTGTGATTCTTTAAACTATCTAAGAAAAACTACTAAACCGACTAAAGAGCGACATTCACAGTCTTGACCTGGGTGCACGAAAGCATTTCTTCAAAGCACTCTTCTCTACCTAAACCAGAATTCTTGTATCCGCCAAACGGCATCCCCAGGTAGTGGAGAGCCACATTGTTGACCCAAAGGTATCCTGCCTCGAAGCGATCCACTGCCTTCTGTGCAATTGAGATGTTCTCTGTGAAAACAGAGCCTGTTAGACCGTAGTTTGAGTCATTGACGGTTCTCCATAGCTCTTCTTCGTCAGACCACGTAAACACAGACAGTACAGGCCCAAATATTTCCTCTCGTGCAATCTTCATATCGTGGGTCACTCCGTCAAATATGGTGGGCTCAAAGAAAAAACTCTCTTCAGGAACACCGGACGGACGCTTGCCTCCCAGCACCAGCTTGGCACCCTCGGCAACCGCACCCTTGACGTATCCAGAGACACGATCGAAGGCCGACTGGTTGATAACCGGACCCATGGTGGTATTGTAGTCTGTTGGGTCACCGGCAGTGTACTCACTATTTATCCTCGCAATAACTTTTGCAAGAACCTCGTCGTGGTGCGAGTGGTGCAAAAACACACGCGACATTGATCCACATGACTGGCTCGCCCAGGCAAAGTTCATGCCTCGGACCACTCCGTCGACGAGCTTGTCAATGTTTGCGTCAGGGTATGCTACGAGAGCGTTTTTCCCGCCAAGCTCGAGGAGGACTGGTTTGAGCGTGTCGGCAGCACCTCTGACAATAGCTTTCCCAGTTGGGACGCTGCCTACCAAAGTGACCATTTTAACGTCGGGGTGGGTACCGAGGACTTTGCCGCTCTCAAGGCCGCCAGCTACAAACGAAAGAACGCCAGGAGGGAACACGTCTGCTAACAACTCAGCCAGTCGCAGAGCACTGAGTGGAGCCTGTTCGGCAGGTTTGATAATCACACAGTTGCCTGCTGCCAATGGCGCTGCGAGTTTCTCAGCACTGAACAAGATTGGATGGTTGTATGCTACCAGGCGTGCCACTACACCCAAGGGCTCGCGGAGAGTGTAATGGAGACCTTCTCTCTGTGGGATGGTATCTCCCCGGATCATGGGGATCAACCCAGCAAAGTAGTCCATGGTATCAGCAGCGAAGATGACATCAGTGACCATCTCCTTAACAGGGTTCCCAGCGTTGGCAGCGTCAATCATAGCTAGTTCGTCGGCATGAGCTCTAGTGATCGAGGCTGCCTTGCGCAAAAGCTCAGCTCGTTCCTCAGGTGCTTTAGCTTTCCAGGCTGGGAAGGCAGTTTTGGCTGCTGCAATGGCTGCCTCAGTGTCTTCCTTGGATGCAATGGCAACATAAGCAATTGGCTTGCCTGTAGCTGGATTGTACGTAGGGCTGTATGAGGATTCATCTGCTGGCTTGTGCCAGGCGCCTCCATAGAAGAGATCAGTATTCTTGGGGAGGGATTTGGCTGCGTTTGCAGGAACTTGGATTTGGTCTGCGGTCATTTTTTGGTTTTTGGAAAGTGTGAAGCGGGGGAGGAACGGGAGAGTAATTTAAAATCCAGAAATTGTAATTCTTCCCTTTATCTGTTTATAAACAGGTTCGGCTCCGCTCCCATATTGCTTATTGTGCTCCCCTATATAGACCTGTTATTAGACTTGTGTCTCGGCTCCTTATCAGACTTCACCCCACACTTTTACTTCCCCACAATTTTTAACTCCGGCTGATTACCCGTGTGCAGACGTAAATTAAAGTGGGCATTCCGATATTATAATTATTAGTGTCTTCCCCCGAATTTATTTGTTTTAACGGCAAGACGTGGATAAACACATTATCGGACCGGGCCAATGGTAACAATATCAGATCTCAATCAATCGGCTCAACCGGCTCAACCGGCTCAGCAGTCTCAATCGGCTGCTCGGCCTGTGGACCGGGTCGGACGACCATTGCACTCCAACATCTCCGAGGCTGCGAAACGTCGTGTGAATGTAGCCTGCGATGCCTGTAGGACCAGCAAGACCCGGTGCGACGGGAAGGCACCTATTTGTACTGCATGTTGCAAGAGAAAGTCCGAGTGCGTCTATGTGCCTTGGAAGTCCAAAACCAAACTTGCAAGAGACTACGCAGAGGCTGTTCACAAGAGGAATCTCGAACTGGAACAAAGTCTTCAAGAGATAATTCAGCAGCAGCAGCAACAGCAACAGCAACAGCAACCGCAACAGCAACCGCAACAGCATCAGCAACAGGAACAACAACAACGACAGGAACAAGAGCAGCAACGACAACTCCAAGAAAAGACTCAATCACAATCAGAATCACATTCAGACCCACGTTCTGAGCAACAGAAAAACTCCTCCAACTCTCATTCTCCTCCAGTCAACGAACAGCCTCCTGGCAAGAAAGCACGAACAGTCAACACAAAATCATCTGACAGTTCTCCTGCCAGTGACACTTTGGGCAGCGTTTTAGAAGCATCCGACACAAAACCGCCAGAAGGGTGGCTAGAGGACGAAGCTGACTGCTCAGAGCCCGAGTCTTCTGTCAATTCTGGGAGCAGCACCATTGGAGGAGCAGCAGGTTATTTTGGTGCATCGTCAGTGTTTGCATTCATGTCGAGCATCGTTCCGTCAGTAGCAGCAGCAACATCGAGCTTTGTTCATCCGGCCAAGTCGCCCTCCCATCGACTGGGAACTTCTTCCTCGTCATTGGCATCGAACAGATTACATTACTACCACGGTGTGGCAGATCCTACAGACTGCTTATCTCTGCCTCAGAGAGATCTGGCAGATGAGCTTCTCGATGTCTATTTTACTTACGTTCAACCCCTGTTCCCCTTTCTTCATGAGCCGACAATCCGCGAGAACTACAAACGGACTTGGAAATCCGGCGCAGAAGGGATTGGGGGCCACAGTTTGTCGTGGCTGGCAGTCCTCAACTTGATATTTGCTTATGGATGCGAATACGCCGACATGCCTCCTGCTCAGGCCTCGCGATGCGCGGATCGCTTCTTTCTCAGAGCCAAGACCATTGTCTTTTCTGAAGTGTTTCATTCTGGTAACCTCGAGACCATTCAAGCTCTATTGCTCATGAGCCACTACTTGCAGAGTACGAGCGAGCTGAACCAATGCTGGAGCGTAGTGGGACTTTGTATTCGGGTCGCCCAAGGTATGGGTCTTCATCTGGAACCATCGCGATGGAACATGGGCCACGTGGAGAGAGAAATGCGTCGACGATTGTGGTGGGGATGCTACATTGTAGACCGTACGCTGGGTCTCAAGTATGGCCGCCCCCCTAGCTGTGGTTGGGACTCGTCTATCGACGTTGCGTTTCCTACAGCGATAGACGACGAGTACCTTTGTGACGACATTGCGACGCCACGACAACCCGCAGAGAAACCATCGAAAAGCAGCTTTTTCATAGCCTGCATCGGCCTGGCGAGGTTGCTGGAGATGATTGTTCGCGAGCAGTACCTGGATCCGTCTTCGAGTGGGGACACTATGATAAACGATACTTCCAGTGATGTATTTTGGAACAAATACACCCCTCAGCCGGGAACCTCGTGGGACCGGCAGGACATTATTTATAGCCAAGGAAGACTTCTTTCGAGTGCAGCACGCCTTCACAGCGAGCTGGTGGCATGGGAAAGATCTCTACCAGCATATCTACGGGAGGAAGCATCTCACCACGACTGGCAGATTCAACGGCAGAGAAACATTCTATACACGAAATTTCTGAATGCTCGACTGCTTCTGCACAGGCAGCCTTTCTTGCTGGTTTGTCGCAAAGATATCGAAGACAAGTGTCAACGTGAAATGGCCATTGCCTGCGCGAAGCAGTGTCTCGAAGACTCGAGAGTCCTCGTGAGAACTATCTATGTACTTTACAGCAAGAAGATGGTCAACCTGTGGTGGTATAATGCTCACTATGCGTTCACAGCGTTGTGCGTTCTGGTAAGCCTGGAGGGTATGGATAAGGAGCGTCTGGCTTTGATATGTGATCCTACTACAGTCAGTGACAACGAGGAAACCATCGAGCAAGGATCAGAAATGCTCAAGAGCATGGGAAAATACAATCCTATAGCTAGTCGATACGCAGAGACTCTAGACCGTTTGCGAAGCGAGGCTCGTCAATCTCGAGTTGAACAAGAGCGAGGTCGGCCCGAGAATGATCCTCTTCCTGGATCTGTGCAGGCAGCTTTCATTGCCGCTCCCAATCCGCTTTTTGCTGCTCAAGACCGGTCATCATCTACTCCTCTAGGCAGAACTCCGACGGCTCATGACCCTTCGGATGGCGGTAGCAGACGAGGCAAGCCGCCCAATAATGGACGCGGTGGGGTCCCAGTTACTTCTTCTACACCAATGCCCCCTCGTTCTTGGGCCGATCCTCTGTTTACCGACAGTTCGTCCTTTGAGTGGGCTCGGACGTTTTCACCAATCGCAGCTCAACTCCGATATGACTGCTCATCACAGGCGGATGACTTTGTTATTTCGGGACTAAATCTGGCCGATTTTGATTTGGTTCCGTAGGACAGTAACTAGCAGTTTGGGGCCTGTTGCTTCGGCCTGTTCAGCCGATACAAAGTATCAGATGATGATATCTCTTAGATGGTTAAATAAACTAATGCGTACTCCTTCTTTGTCCCCAACTTAACCCCGCATCAAGTACCTGTGTGCTAAACCACCTGTGCTAATACTTGTACTCATCTTCCAATATTGCACAGTGGAATTCCAGCCGAAGATTGTTACCATAAGCCCCACTTTCCCCACACAACTGTTTTGACGCACTACCCCGCAATTGACAGGGCCCATATTTTTCCAAAGACTTTTTGGTCGAACATGCACGTAAAAAAGGACCGGCTTTATTTGGACTAGCTAAGTAAGTATGAAAAAAGATAAAAACGGACCCTTCGACGCCATGTTAGATTGAAATAGCTACGATTCAGAAGAACTTCTTGACGGAATCAAAAGGAAAAAATAATATCAGATTGAAATAAAATATGAAGAATCCTTTGGATGGAGTCAAAGGCAAACCACTGCTCCTTCTAATCACTATCGCTGCTTCCTCCGGGTTCCTGTTATTCGGCTATGACAACGGAGTATTCTCAGGGATCATAGTATCTCCATGGTTTCTCGAGACGTACAACCACCCCAAGTCTGGAATTCTGGGCACCGTCAGCAGCCTGTATAACATTGGAGGTGCCATTGGAGCTTTTTTTGCCTTCATGTTTGGAAGCTACCTGGGACGACGTAAGTCTTTGATGGTCGGAACTGTAGTGGCCGCTGTGGGAGTCGTGATCCAAGCTCCTTCAACCATTCTGGGGCAATTACTAGCTGGACGTCTCATTACTGGTATTGGAGTGGGAGTTCTGACGTCGACGGTTGGGCTGTGGCAAGCAGAGACATCGCCTGCTCATTCTCGAGGTCGTTACATGGCGCTTGAGTTGTTCCTAGGAGCATTTGGTCTCTTCTTAGCACAATGGATCAACTTTGGTCTACGAAATAACACCACACGGGTCTCCTTTGCTTTCCCAATTTGCTTCCAATTAGTGTTTATCATCGTCACTGGCATCATGGTGATATTTCTACCCGAGTCCCCTCGGTGGCTTGTCAAAACAGACCGGTGCGACGAAGCTCTGGAGATAATTATCCGTCTAGAGGGAGGCGATGCCACCAGTGATACTCCTGCTGTTGCAGAGCATTTCAAGTCCATCCTGGAAGCAGACTCGTTCGAGACTCGAAATCACAAAAAGAACAACTCTCTTTCGGGGGTGTTCATTAATCCCTTTGACGGAATCTTTGTGAATGGACCCACACAGAATGTGAGAAGAATTGGATTTGGAGTCCTGACAATGTGCTTTCATCAGTTTAATGGAATAAACAGGTGAGTTCAAATTGTTATTTATAATAAACGCGGCACTTTTTTGACCGCCGAATTACTTACTTACTAACCAGTGTTACATACTACGTACCCACTCTTGTGGTTACTTTCATAGGAGCCAGCCACGACGACTCACTTTGGATTGCTGGGCTTACCTCTGTGGTATGCGTTGTGTTCTCCATTATACCTGTTCTGTTTGTTGACAAAGTGGGCCGACGGATCTTTATGTGGCTCGGAGCTGCTCTGCAGTCTGTGTGCTTCATTGTAGTTGCTGCGTTGTTCGGCACAGTCAATCCCAACAGCCCTGGCAAGACCCATGGCATTGTGACTCTGACGTTTATCTTTATTTTCTACGTGATCAACTGCAGCACATGGTTTGGAATAACTTGGGTATACCCAGGCGAGGTTATGCCAATGAGAATTCGAGAAAAGGGGATGGGGATTGCTGTGGTGTTTTACTGGCTTTTCCAGTATATGTTTGTGCTGATTACACCTGTCGCTCTCTCCAACATCGGGTACAAATTCTATATCATCCTGGCCGTTTTCAACGCAGCGATTGCCATAATCGTGTTTATATTCTTCCCTGAAACAAAGGGCAAGTCTCTGGAAGAGCTGGACTACTTCTTTGCCAAAAAGTATCTGTCGCCAGAAAAGTTTGCTGAAATTGAAGAGGAGCTTTCCCACACGCTGCGGAATAGGTCGTCTGAGAAAGCCAAGGCATTGATGGTGGAGGATGTCGAAGAGGCTTAATTAATATGGTGATGTTTCTATATTTTTTATTTGAATTAAAGTTTACGTTAACCAATGCTCTCTTAAGTACTTCCCTACATTGTTACTCTAACTTCCTCCTTTTAAAGTTTCATTCAACTGTTCAGAACTGCGATGCCTCAAACTCAATTCAATCTAACCTCCAACTTTAATCATCGCTACCCAGACTTGACGCTGCAATTGCTTCATAGTTTAAACCATCGAGTACAGACACATCTGTGGTTGCCTCCGGCGACCCCTCCTAAGAAGGATTAGTTCTGCTTCGCAGAAACTCGCGCAGTAAAATCCTCAAGGATCCAATCTAGACCATCGACCGTTATCTCCGGGATTTTACCCCACTTGATGCAACTTCCCCACACAGCACTCCTCCGGCATTCCAACCGTCTACCGGCTAACCAGCCTGGCGCCTGAGAGACAGCCGAAATCAAAAGTGGACTTCCCGCAAAAGTGTCAATTGTGCTAACCTCCGTATGTTTTGAATTCACTGATATATATCAAGTCGCGTCGTCTATAATCGGAACTGAGAGAACATCTTTAAACAATGAGCCCTACTAAAGAAACAAATACTGCGAGTACTGCGATCAATAACGGCAATGGACCCAATGTGGGCCAAGCTGTAGTAAATGAGCCTGGAATGAAATACGCTCATCCTGTTAAGCGTACGGAGGAAACACACAGGATAGGCTGGGGAAGCGATGTAATTGCCGAGGTGATCTCGAGACTTGACCTCCGCTACGTTGCGCTCAACCCAGGTTCAAGTTACAGGGGTCTCCATGACAGCATTGTCAACTACAGCGGTAACTCTTCGCCTCAAATGATTACTTGTTTGCATGAAGAACATGCTATTGCGCTTGCGCATGGATATGCCAAAGTGACCGAGCGACCCATGGCGTGTGCAATTCACGCAAACGTGGGTCTTATGCATTGCACAATGGCTATTTACAATGCTTTCAATGATCGCGTGCCTATGCTCATCTTGGGAGCTACGGGTCCATTGGACGATGGTCGTCGCAGACCGTGGATCGACTGGATCCATACTGCCACTGACCAAGCTTCTTTGGCCCGGCCCTTCCTGAAATTTGACGAGCAACCCAACTCTGTCCCTGCTGCTGCCCGAGCTGTTTTGCGGTGCTATCAGGCCGCAGTGTCCAAACCTTGTGCTCCAACTTACGTGACTCTCGATGTATGTCTGCAGGAGGATAGCTTCGACGCTTCAAAATTCCAGGTACCAGATATCTCCCGTTTACAACCCACTCCGGCACCAGGGCCCGAGGCCGCTTTGGTGAATGAAATCGTTGATCTGTTGGCCAATGCACGAAGACCTCTTTTGCTATTTGGTCGTGTTAACCGCACAATGACATCCTGGAACGAGAGAATTGCCCTGGCAGAGTCTATTGAAGCCCGTGTACTTACCGATCTTAAGCAAGGTGCAGCGTTCCCAACTTACCACTCTCTGCACCCTGTCGCTCCCGGAGTGTTCACACCTCCTCCGGCTGCTGAGCTGATTCGTGCTGCCGATGTTATTGTAAGCTTTGACTGGGTAGACTTGTCAGGAACTCTGCAAGCTGCTAAAGCAGAAAACCCAGAGGGAAAAGTGGTTCATATCAGCCTGGACTCCTCCCTCCATAACGGATGGTCTAAAGATCACTTTGGCCTAGCCACAATTGATTTGCACGTTCCGGCAGACCCAGACAAGACTCTCGCGGCAATTGTAGCTGGTCTCAGCAGTGGAGTCAAAGTGGCGACTAAAACCTGGGAGTCCGTTCCAGCTACTGTCCGTCAACAGCCAGCTCCTTCGCCGGATGTCCCAGAAAGTGCCATTCTCATGAAACATTTAGCTTCAGGACTGTTCCAGAGCCTGGCTGAGGCCAACCAGGAATACTGCTTGGTGCGTCTTCCTCTAGGCTGGAGAGGCCCTGATCTCAATGCTACAGGACCACTTTCTTTCCTTGGGATGGACGGAGCTGCTGGACTTGGATCAGGACCGGGAATGACTGTGGGGGCTGCCCTGGCTCTCAAGGGAACTCCTGTTTTGGCTGTCTCAGTTCTTGGAGATGGCGACACTCTAATGGGATGTAACGCTCTTTGGACTGCTGCTCGTTATCGGTTGCCTTGTCTGATTGTAATTGCCAACAACGGCAGTTTCTACAACGATGAAGTCCATCAGACCAGAGTAGCGCTCCACAGAGACAGGCCTACAGAAAACGATGCCATAGGTCAAAGGATCGACGACCCTCAGCCAGACCTGAACGCACTGGCCGTGTCTCTGGGTCTTGCGGTTCCTGGGCCAAAGGTCACGGACCGCAAAGACCTAATACCCTCGCTTCGCCGAGCCGTGGCCTTGGCCCAGGAAGGCAAGCCAGTCTTGCTGGATATTGGTATTCTGCCAGACGGCTATTCCACTGCTTTGGAACAGGCTCGCTAGTAATTCTAGGGAGTGTACAGTATCAAGTGGGCATATAGAATGTCGAAACCAAAGAGTAAGTAGATTTAGAGTGTTAGAATGTAGTATAAGGCCAAACAGAAATATACAATTAAATCAAACAGCTAAATCAACAGATCAACATAGATAGATATCTATTTATTGTCTTGGACTATTCCAAGATCAAGCTGCAGTATATAATAAGCTAGAACCAAATAGTGAAACCAACAGATGAAGGCAAATTTCTAGACGGTTAGAATGTAACATTACAAGATCAAGCAGTAGTATACGATATTGACTCCATTAGTAATTAAATATTAGCTGGGGTACCAAACTGTTCAAACAGGTTTGATATTATTCGTTTCGTACTCTCAACCTACAGCGTTCCAGCCCGGACCGGCTAACGAGCCGAGTGTATATCGGATACAATTATACTTCTAAGGTCATATAAATCGATGTATAGGTAACAGACTCACTCAGCTGGAAGCCGAGCGTTGTTTTGTTTCTACCTATGAATCCTGCAATGCCGTTACCCACTCCTGGCCCTAGAACAATCTATCAAAAGATATTTGATGATCATGTGGTTGCGGAAAGGGGACACGGGCTATATCTGATATACGTTGACAGACACTTGATACACGAAGTCACTTCACCACAGGCCTTCGAGAGACTGCGCCAATGTGGACGTCCGGTTAGAAGACCCGAGTCCAATTTAGCTACCCTAGATCACAACATCCCCACAAAATCAAGAGCTCGGTTTCGCAATATTGCATCATTTATCGACGAGGAAGATTCCAGAGTTCAATGTGAAACTCTTGAAGATAATGTAGCTGAATTTGGAATTCCTTACTTCGGCCTCTCAGACCAACGACAAGGAATTGTCCACGTTGTTGGCCCAGAAAACGGATTCACACTTCCTGGTTCAGTTATTGTCTGTGGCGATAGTCACACGTCTACGCATGGTGCATTCGGAGCTCTGGCGTTTGGAGTGGGCACTTCGGAAGTCGAACATGTACTGGCTACTCAGACATTGATGCAATCGCGGTCCAAAAATATGCTTGTGAGGGTGGATGGAGTTCCATGTGATGGAATCACTTCCAAAGACATCATTTTGCATATAATTTCTGTCATTGGAGCTGCAGGAGGTCTAGGCAGTGTTATTGAATACTCTGGACAGGTTTTCACTGATATGACCATGGAGGCTAGGATGACAGTGTGCAATATGTCAATTGAAGCGGGAGCAAGAGCAGGATTGATTGCTCCAGACGACAAAACATTTGCTTATCTGAAGGATAGGCCCATGAGCCCAAAGGGTGAGGCATGGGAAATGGCCCTGGAATATTGGAAATCGTTGCGCAGTGATCCCGCTGCAGAATACGATACCACTGTGAACATCAACGCAAGAGATATTTCTCCTATCGTTACCTGGGGTACTTCTCCCGAACATGCGATCTCCATTAGCGATTCAATCCCTGATCCAAAGCTTGAGCCTGATCCTCAAAAACGAACTCATATGGAACGAGCTCTTATCTACATGGGCCTCGAACCGAATACAGCTCTGCAAGATATATACCTGGACAAAATCTTTATTGGATCATGCACTAATGCTCGCATAGAAGATTTACGACTAGCTGCGTCAATAGTAAAAGGTAAAAAGAAAGCCACAACAGTATCACGCGTCCTGGTGGTACCAGGATCTGGACTTGTCAAGCTACAGGCCGAAAGAGAAGGACTAGATCGCATCTTTATGGAAGCTGGATTCGAATGGAGAGAGTCAGGGTGCTCAATGTGCCTTGGTATGAATCCTGATTTCTTGCTCCCCGAGGAGCGGTGCGCATCCACTTCCAACCGCAACTTTGAAGGACGCCAGGGATCAGGTGGAAGAACCCATTTAATGAGTCCTTCCATGGCCGCGTGTGCCGCTCTCACTGGACATATTTCTGATGTGCGTGAATTTCTCACCGATGTGAAGAGCCTCCCAAAACTTGGAATCGTCTTAGGAATGGAACCAGTAGAGTCACAGAGAAAGAAGGTAAAAAATGCTGTATCTGGTCTCGCATTTGCACCACGCAACAATACTCCACTTAGCGAGATTCAAGAAAACCCGTCGGTGAAATTTACTTCTGTGACTGGTATAGCAGCCCGCCTTGATATGGTGAACGTGGATACGGATACTATTGTCCCCAAGCAATTCATGAAAACAACCAAAAGAACCGGCCTGTCGGTAGGATTGTTTTACGAATTGAGGTTCGATACTCGTTTACCTGGCGAGAAGAGGCCGATAGATTTTGTTCTCAATCGACACCCTTTCACTGAGGCCAAAGTGCTTGTTGTGACAGGTGAAAATTTTGGATGCGGTTCTTCTCGAGAACACGCCCCGTGGGCCATAATAGACTTTGGAATCCGCAGTATAATTGCGCCTTCCTTTGGTGAAATATTCATGAACAACGCACTTCTGAATGGGTTGCTGACTGTCAAAGTCGATAAGGAAATTATTGAATCTAGAATAGCACCTATTGCTAAAACCGGAGGTGAGTTAACAATAGACCTACAGCTTCAAGAGATACGAAATGGAGTTACCAATGAAATTCTAGCAAAGTTTGATATCGACAACTTCCGCAAGCACTGCTTACTGAATGGGCTGGATGAGATTGCCTTGTCGCTGCAATACAAGGATAAAATTGAAGCTTATGAATCGTGGAGAATGATCAATCTTTCGTTTTTTGAAATGGATGCTTCGAATGTATTTGCTAAGGTAAATTCTAGTGTCTCTCCAAGCAATCTATTGAATTCTCAAGGAGAGATTTTCTAGTTCATTGTCTGAGTTATGACGTGAATCATGGTCTGAATTACACAGGTACATATTGCTTACTCTCTTTAGAAAATCAGGAACTACAGATAGCTTTACCTTCGATGGCTTTATAAATCGCCAGAACTTTTCAAATGAATTAAGCTTGAGCATAGTAGCGCCAGCATTAGAAGTACGCTCTGCATCCATCAGAAAGTGATTCTAATCATAGACCAGTAGACCATGGTGTAGACCAAGGTGTGGTTTTACAGTTTCTGCGTTTTTCAATGTACATGCAGGCATCCTCAAATTTTTTTCCGTTTGCTATCATGATGTTCAGTCTGAGATTCTTCTTCATCTTCTTTCGAAGGAAAACGCCCCCAGGGCCAATTGTAATGGTAACGAATCTTTTTTTTGAATGATTTGGATACGAAAAATGCCCTTACGTCATTTAAACTGGTCTCTCGTTTAAAGCAATTTGGGCCCCTAATTGTTGCATTAGGTTCGAGCAGATTAGGGTGTGATACTTTGCCAAAGATTAAACTATTGGATCGCAGAACTACAGATATTGAAGGATTTGGCGCAATTTCCTGCGCTGTCGCTCCAGTACCGTTACCGCCCTCGTCAGTACTAGGCACAGCGATTCTATGATCTGACGAGGGAGTCACTGTCTGAAGATGCTGCGATATTTGTGATTGTAGGATGATAGGTTCAGCGGAATCAAAGATGAAGGTAATGAAATGAAAGTTACAGGATTAACAGTGGGTACAACTATAGCTAATGAGATAAAAAATTATGCGGAGAATCATTTGAATATGGTAGATAGTGGCATTAAGTTTATGGCCAACCTCTGCGCGGCTGATATTTATTGGTGTTAAAAAGCAAATTTGATAAACGAGCCTGAGACTCCGTCTACAGTGTCGGTATATCGACTAGGTTGACTAGATTTCAATTAATTTCGCAAATGCGTTAACCAATGTATTGTAAAGATGTGATGAATATAGAGAGTGGTTGGAGTTGTTTGATTAACGGAAGACCTTGATCATACAACGTAAGCGAGGTCTGTTCATCTTCACACCATGGCAATATTGGTTAGCTAGCCAAAGCGGAGAATCATTCTCGTATATCTTTGTTTCACTATTCTCGATTATATGAATATCATCAGGATCGTTCTACTAGGTTACTGAGTGAGAAAGGAACCAACCTCTAAAACGAGTTACATACAATAAGAGGCAGGATGTTGTGAGAGTCCCTTACAAATACTGAGAGCTAGCTCAAGGGGGCAGATATGTCTTGTATCAGCATAGTTGTTTCCTATAAATTGCGACATAGGAGCGGGTATTATGCTATAGAAAAGAGTGAGCGACTACAAGAGCCAACTTGCTAGTGTGTTTGAAGTACGTATTTGGATTTTATGTTGGTGTATGATTGTTATGCTTAAATGGAAATAACTCGAGCTGCGCTGCACTCGATAGCTTTAGCACGAAGAAGTCATTCCCTGCATCTCAGCACCCGAACAATCAACGGAAGATCTCCGGGTGGATAGACTGTCCGATGAACCTGACCAAACTTGGTTCAAACTGCAGGCCCAGATCCTTGATAGATAACAACGTTTCCTTCCCTTACCAGCTGTCTATCTGATCGAACAACGGAACACAGCAAACAACGCCGACAAGGGCTTTGTTTCTTCGCCGCCCCTCTGCCTCATTGCGTATGTCACAAGTCCTAAGTACAGCACCACCCTCAAAGCGGGGTTAAAAGAACAAGATCATTAAGCACACTTGAACGGAATCGAAGAAATATTACTACGGTCAGTGTGCAGCACCGATACTCAATGGAAGTATAAATCTCAGCTAAAGCACGGGGGCAAAATGCAATGCCTCCTTTTTTTATTCTTGGAGCTGAGTTTAAATTCCGATATTAATAATATATCAATTATATCAATCTTCATAAAATTTTATAAATCTGTTTGATCTCAAAAATCAACAGCTTTTGTCTATAATGCTTGACTACTGGTTAAACATTAATGCACCCCCGTCAACGACTATATGAGATCCTGTAATATAGGTCGATAAGTCGGAAAGAAGGAATACAACTAAACTTGAGATATCTCGAGGCTCTCCAAACCGTCGTAACGGAATACGACTTAGCATATCCCTGGAATATTCTTCGTTCTGCAAGAATTCGTGGTTCCCATCTGTATCAATAGTTCCGGGAAGCACACTATTGCACCGAATTCCCGAAGGTCCCAAAGCAACAGCAGCTGAATTCATAACTGACAGGACTCCGGCCTTAGAGGCAGTATAATGTACTAATTTTCCAGCTCCAGAGAGAGCAGTCATGGAGGATATTCCAACGATTGAGCCCTTGATTTGCTGGGATTGAAGGTAATTACCAACTGCCTGAGTTGCAAAGTAAGTACCGTCCAGATTGATGCCCAACGTCTTGCGGTAGAGAGACTCAGGGGTGGTAGTAAAGTCAGAAGGAGGATAGATTCCAGCATTGCAAACCAGACCATCGATCCGACCAAACTTGTCGACGGTCTTTTGGACCAGTTGGTCTGAAGTCGCCTTCAGGGAAATATCACCAGCAATTGTCAGCAGGCTGGAACCTGTTTCACCTCTGTGGATGTTGCCAAACTCCTCATGAAGCTTCTGGACGTGAGTCTTCTGAACTGCATCGTCTGGATAATAGTTTACCGCAACTTTAGCTCCTGCTCGGGCAATGGCAAGTGCAATCTCCTTCCCCATCCCCTGAGATCCTCCGGTCACAATAAAGACTTTGTTGGTAAGATTAAGTATAGGCAGCATGTTTCCCCCTCCTTTGCAAACAAATCTAATGGTCTAAAGCAATCCCTAATCTGTAGTATACAAATAGCGAACACAATTCGTTCTGAACTCGTATTATACCCCTCTCTGACCCCAGATCAGTCTTCCTGCTTAGCAGTTTTATGGGCCATTGTGCAGTGGCGATCGGCAGCTCCGCACTTCGACATGGTGGGGTTGCAGCCACCTTGTACTGGTGACATTTCCGGCGGAGCCCAGCTGACCCTGGCCCTGGCTCCGAGAAGGCTAACAAAAGCACTCACTAGGCACCAAAACGAGCAATTCGCCGCCGGATGTCTACCCCGCAGTTCTTCTCCTATTTAGCATTCGGATCATGAAATGAAAAACGTCAGAAGTGCGGAGGGGTATATGTGGGCCACCAGTGTTCGCCAAGTGGATATAAAATCAGTGGGACCCGAGATCCATTGAAAAAGACTTGATATAATATAGGATCTGAAATTTTTTTTGATACTAGGCTTTAGGTAACCTTAAATAGTGGGCTCGCACATTTTCACAATGACGAAGTCCAGCAGCAGAATCAAACGATTATTTGGCACTTCTGGCCAAATCACCCTATGCTGTGCCACAGGTTTTGCCATGGTTGGCTATGATGATGGACTATACTCGGGAATATTAGTGAACCCGAACTTCATCTCCACTTTTAACCATCCTGGATCAACTCTGACTGGGCATATTGCAGCTACTTTCAACTTAGGAGCCTTTATTGGAGGGGTGATTACGTCTGTGGTGGGAGAAAAGCTAGGTCGTCGCAAAGCCCTATTGATTGGCTCTGTCATCCATGTTATCGGGGGCATTCTGCAATCAACTTCTTTTTCAGTGGTACAGTTGATCTTTGGTCGAGTCATTGCTGGATTAGGTTGTGGAATCCTTAGTTCTGTGGTACCCGTGTGGCAAGCAGAAACCGCTTCAGCTAACTCTCGAGGAAAGAAACTGGTTGTGCAATTAGCCTTGGTAGATCTGGGCATCGTGGTTGTTAATTGGATCAACTACGGGTTCAGAAATTCAACCAATTCAGTATCGTGGAGGTTCCCGGTTGCCTTGCAAGTTATTTTCCCCATCACTACCTTCCTCATGGTGTGTTATCTTCCTGAATCTCCCCGATGGTTGATGTATCAAAATCGACACGATGAAGCAGAGGCAGTGTTTGCTAAGCTCATGCGAAGACCAGTGGGGTCAGAAGAAGTTACGCAGGTTAAACATGAGGTTGCTGCCTCTGTTGAGCAAGAGAAACTGCTTCGAGCCTCCATGAAGTATTCAGATCTGCTAAGACGAGACCGACTTCAGAGTCTGCGACGAATCGCCATGGGTGTATCCGGCCAGGTATTTGCCCAGTTCAGTGGGATCAACATGGTACTTTACTATCTGCCGACTATTCTTGAGAACGCTGCAAATATGAGCCATTCTATGTCTTTGGTTCTTTCTGCCTGTAACTCTATGAACCTAGCGTTTTTCACTCTTTTCTCTCTGTTCACGATTGACAGATATGGACGGCGTCTTACGATGACTATTGGATTGCTGCTTCAGGGGGTGTGTTTCATTATTATTACCATCGGTCTGTCAATTGGTACTAAGAAGACCGAGTTCATGGCTGTCGCTTTCATGTTCTTCTATAACACAGTTTTTTCGATTGGTGTTAATGCTACACCCTGGTGCTATCCAGCTGAGATCAATACACAAGTTTACCGTAATCTAGGAGGATCCTTAGCAACGGCTGGAAACTGGATCTCAAATTATTGCGTTGTACTTGTCACTCCCGATGGAATTGCCAATCTTGGTTGGAAATATTATATTATCTACGCGGTGTTTAACTTTGTGTTTGCGCCAATTGTGTGGTTCTGGTACGTGGAGACGGCCAAACTTACTTTGGAACAAATTGATCAGAAGTTCCTGATCCTGTCCGAGAGGAAATGGGGCCCGGCTGAAGTGGGGAGAGAGTCCTCAATAACGAAAGAGCAATACAAAGAAGCAGGACATATTGAGATCTCAGACGATGTTTCAGATTCTGTCAATGGGTCTGGAAAAAATATCGTCTAAGAGGGCCCCAAAGTATTTAATAAAGAAGAAAAAAAGAATTCGAATCAAAAAGCTGTTTTATTGTAAGGGGTTTTCTTTTAAACATAATACTTCGTAGTGCATCTAGCTTTTGATTGAATTTTGTACAAGGAAAGCAGACAGGGGCCGAATGACGACTGTCTTCATGTCGTCAAGGATTTATTGAAAGGTTCTACTATCCGGTGAATATTGAATCTGTTCAGAATGGAAATCGGTTATGACTGGGATAATCTTATTTTGAATAGGAACCATAGTGTGCCTCAAGGAAACCAAGTATGCTTGAATCTACTTTACTTCTATATTTTCAAGGGTTCTACAATCAGGTGAATATTGAATCTATTCCGTAATGTACTTCAAGTAACCTAAGTATGCTTGAGTCTACTTTACGTCTATATTTTCAAATATATGTTCGCAAATACAACTAAGTAACTTCTGAGCAACTGAGCAACTGAGCAACTGCCTCGAGTTCATACCACTGAAAGTGTTGACTATTGATGCCATTAATGTTTTAGATAGAAACTGGCTGTAGGGTCCTAAGATGCGTTGCTCCAGATTTGCCCCACTTAAGCGCAGCTCTCTCCACTACCCCGCTTCAGCAGTTCCCACTTCACTACTCCACACCAAACGGCAGGATACTGTCCAACCAGCACGGAAAGAGGATATTGTTTCGGCTTTTCAATACCCACATTCCACTAGTCGTCTCGTCTGACTCGGCACTTAGCTTATTTTCCCCCGTGTTTCGCCTGTCATTTGATGCGTCCTCTTGTTCACCCCGCATTTTCTTTTTCGTGCTGTCCAATACCCGGCTGCGGGGGGCTTCCCTCCCAATTGACATATATAAGTGAGGCAATTTCCGGTGGAAACTCTGTACCCAGGCTTTTTCCCCATATTTACCCCAGCTTTTTCGTCCCATTTCCCCCACCGGAGAAGTACATCGTACTTTTGCAAAAATGACAGGAGCCAGGCAGAAGCGGATTCGTAGGGCCTGCATGCGTTGTAGGAAGCAGAAACTCAAGTGCGACAACCTTAGACCATGTGTGCTATGTCAACGAGCCAATGTACCGTGCGAGGAACGGCCAGAGAACAAGAGTACGCAGAATCGAAGTCGGGATGGATCTGAAAAGAGGAGGAGGACTTCCCACTCGTTGTTCGACAATCAACAAGATGAAGCCCCGGTTGTTAACGATATACATAATCTTTCAAGTCCCTTGACCGCATTTAATACTTTTCAAACAACAGAGGCAGACATTCAAAGTCCTCTAAATAGAGTGAATGTTGGAGAATTGAGCAAAGATAGCCATACTAGTAGTTCCTTACCTGCTACATTCGAATCGTCGCTGTCTAACCATTCTCCGAATACTCTCAATGCTAGTGTGGCCCAACAGCTTCATCATAAGAACTCAGAGCCTCAAATCCCTTCAGTTCACAATATCATTCCTCTGAGCCCGCGGTCAATTCAAACATCCCATAGTGGGGACTGCACCTCCGAATCACCTGAAGTTCACACGGAGTCTACTACTGTCAAACCCAGTTCTGTTCTGGAATTGACAGAGCGAGTACTCCACATAAATCATGTGGATACGTTTTTCCGGTCAAAAGCGTCCTCTAAAATGATAGGAGGAATCCGTGAGTCTGAAACAGGTCTGTCCCCTCTAACTGAGTTTCTGGGCAATCCGATCCCTCCTCGACCCTTGCTAGATGCTCTGGTCGATATATACTTTGCGTCTGTGAACTGGCTAATGAATGTTATGGTAGAATCACGATTCCGGCAAAGATATCAAATACTGATGTCTTCCCGATATGTTGACCGAAGCACGCAAGCGTTCGCTACCTTGGTTAGCTCCATGGTTCTGATCTCTGCCCGAGTGGTCACTCCAGCTATCCGCAGTCAATTTCCCGAAGTTGATTTCAGCATGCTCGAGTTAACTTTCAACCGGCTCACCAAGTCGAAATTTTTGGACGTTATCCAGTTGGAGAAGCTGGAGGCCGTCCAGTACGGTGTAATATATGCCACTTACGAACTGTACTATGGAAGTCCCAGTCTCGCGTGGGCAATCATTGGTGCCACTCTAAAAGTTGCCGTTGCATGCCGTCTTCACGTTGAGCCACCAGATACTATGTCACCTACCACGAAGGACGAGAGACGGCGGTGCTGGTTGTCTTTGTATGTCACCGATAGGTACTCTTGTATGGCATATGGATGTCCAGTGGGAATATCTGATAGGGATATCACAGTTACATGGCCGTTTTCAGATCTGGAAAGCAATCCCTTGAATGTCTATTATGTGAAGAAATATCAACTGTATCAAATCTCTTCCGAGATTTTGGAAAAGATTTATAATCGTGACAAGGTGAAGATTGTTTCTTTACAGCAGACTCTAGAGGATCTTTATAGTAAGCTTCAACTTTTCTATGAAAGCACTCCTGATTATTTATGCTTGGAAAGGCTACCAGATTTGACTCTTGATGCAGACTATGTAACGAAGATGCTCAGACTGCAGGCTCTTGCTCTGCAAATGGCATTTGAGAACATTCAAGTGATGTTACTGCGACCATTTTTGGCAGTCAAAGCGGCCCGAGCTCAGATCCGCAGCACTACAGCTCCTGGTCAGGCAGGTTCTTCGAGTGATGTCAACAATTCTTCGTCTGCGAATACCGCCCTGAACGAAGCTGTAGACTCAGTTGTTCTTACTAGTACTCGTCGATGTATTCATTCTGCTCTCAAAATATCCCGGCTGAAAGACTACCCTGTCCTTGTGGAAACTGCTCTGGGTACTCATGCTGCTTCGTTTTTCAGCCATCACATCTTCACTGCTGGAGTTGTGCTCTGCATGTCAATTATCATGGATCCTCTCAGTGAGGATATGCATGAAATCAAAAGGGGCCTTCAAGGAAACATCGCAATTCAGAAGCAGATGGCTGATAATGGCAAGGTCAGCCAGCAGTCTCTAGACATATTGGTAGAACTTACCAAGATGGCTTTTTGTCGTGAGATGGCCACTGTCATCCAAGAGAGGCATCTTGAGGACCTAGAATTCCCACCTACCAACTGGAATCCATACCAGAGCAATGGACTGGTTAATTTGTTGAATGAGATCCCCGAGGAAATATTCCAATCATCGCTCCCACCAGAAACGTGGCTTAAAGACTTAGAACTTGCCGCCAGTGAGTTTACGCAGTAAAGAACTAATGCATAGTACATATATATTTAGAGATCCATGAACTATATTATTACTAGTATTATTCTTTAATATTTCATATGAACACCCGTCCGATGTCCTCCCCACTGACCAAACCAATGTAACCCCACATAATGCATGTCGGCTGCCCACATTCCCCCTCACTGTCCCTCTTCCGGTGGATGGAAAATCTCAAACCCCGACTTTATAACGGTGTTGGAAATTGGAATTACGGCGTGATTCTTTATTATTAACCTCGCCACGGAGAGGCCAAAACGTTAAAAGGACTACTTGCTTTTGGAAGTCGCCAAGTGGTGGGCTAGATTTGATTTACTGCTGACCTATTTCTACGGAAGGAAAGAGTTCCGGTTCCTAAACATTGTATAAAAAGCTCCGTATCTTATCAATTTTCAGATCGTTGATTTTTAGAGAGCTTCATTTATACAATAAATATCAAAATGCCTGAACCCAGGCTTATCATCGCCGGTGCCGGTGTCTCAGGTATCGCCATGGCCTACAAACTCAAAGCCATGAACTACCATAACTTCGTAATCTACGAACGAGAGCAAGATTTTGGTGGAACTTGGTTCGTCAATACATACCCCGGGGTTGGATGTGATGTGGATTCTCATTACTACTCGTTCTCTTTCAATCTCAATCATAATTGGTCTCGAAGATTTGCTCCTCAGGAGGAAATCCTCCAATACGTCAGAGATACCGCAGATAAGTATGAGATTACAGGCCATATTCAAACCAACATTGACGTAGTAAGTGCAGAGTGGAAAGGCTCATACTGGCATGTCACTCTTTGCAACAACGTCACGGGAGTAGAGTTTACGAGGGACGCAGAAATGTTCGTGTCTGCAGTGGGCGTATTCCGAGATCCCAAAGATTGTAACATTCCCGGAGTTGAAAAATTTAAAGGCTCCGTGGTTCACACCGCTAGATGGGATAATTCTATTGATTTGACGGGCAAGAAAGTTGCTGTGGTTGGGAATGGATGCTCAGCTGCTCAACTAATTCCCAGTATCGTTCCGAAGGTTGCCAAGGTGGTACAGTTCCAAAGAACTCCGCAGTGGTTCTTTGTTCGACCCAACCGAAAGTTTTCTGCATTTGAAAAGTTGGCTTTCAGGTATGTGCCTCTGTGGGAAAGAATATATCGACTATGGCTGTTTTATGATACAGACTCTCTCCACACTCTTTACCTGTCCGATACTCCTTACCAGCGCAATTCGCGGGCTAAAGTTCAAGAAGTCGCAAAACAGTACATGCTCAAGACGGCTCCTAAGAAATATCACGAAATGCTACTTCCAGATTTCCCTCTCGGGTGCAAGCGACGAATATTTGATCCCGGATATCTTGAAACTTTGCACAAAGAGAATGTGGTTCTTACTACGGATCGAATTGTTGAGTTCACGGAAACGGGATTGAAAACAAGCAAAGAAGAGTTGGACTTTGATATTGTTATTCTTGCCACAGGGTATAAAATTCAAGACTTTCTGCAACCCATGCGTATTGTTGGCAAGGAGGGAGTGACCCTAAACGAACACTGGAAAGAAACTGGAGGAGCTCAAGCCTACAAGGGTGCTTTTGTCTCTGGATTCCCTAATTTTGGTATGATTTTTGGACCCAACTCATTCCCAGCTCATAACAGTGCGCTATTCACAAACGAAGTGACTTGCGAGTTTCTGATCAAAACTATGGTTAAGCCCATCCTTGATGGGAACTTTCAATGTGTTGATGTCAAAGAAGCTGCTGAAATTTACGATGCTACCTACAACCAACATAAGCTCAAGGGTACGGTATGGAGCAAGGCTTGTGCTAGCTGGAACGTTGATGCAACTGGAAGAAACACCACGAGCTATCACGACTACGCATTCATGTTTTGGATGAGGCAACTGTGGCCCAAATGGCGAGATTTTGAGACTGAGGGTGGAAAGGGTACAGTTCCTATACACCCTCTTGTGAAACTGTTTCGTGTTTTTGGATCTACTGTTTTGGTGATATTGGCAGGATATATCCTGAGATCCCGAGTCGGGAACTTTGATGGCATATCTGCACTGAACAGCACTTTAGATCATCTGCTAGCTAGATCAGCTTAAATAATTACAGAAACTTGCAATATCTTGATCAAAGCGCGATCGCGATCCACTTGCATGCGTGGGTTTACACTATGGACTCCGATGAATTTGATTGCAAAACTAAACCCATATATTATTCATTTATATATGGTTGCACTGTAAGTCAAACCTAGATACCCAGGAATACATGGGTCAGGAGCTGAGGATTTGCCAAAATCTCATCCTTTCTGGCTTTCAATTCATCAACGTCCCAGTTAGCCCATACTGTTCGACCTTTCAGAAACTGGGCTTCATCAGACGCAGCCCATAAAATGAAATTAGCTGATAACTCCGCAGAATCCTGTGGACTGAAGTCAGCATCTGTCTCGGTTTTGTTTGCTTTCTTATTCATGTCAGAATCAACGACACCCGGATGAATGCCAGTTATTCGGTATTCAGGGTTTTCAACTTGGGCAAATTCAAATATCCGCTGGCTAGCCATTTTTGATGTCAGATAAGCAGAAAAATTGGGTAGAGGAGGGAAATGGCTACCACTAGTTTCAAGATGAATTAGGACTGCTCCTTTGTTAGCATGCTTGAAGAAAGCCTGAGCTACAGACACTGCTCCCTTAACGTTGACTTCGTAACCCTTGAACCAGTCGTCAATGTCAGCGGATTTCAAGTTCCCACCCTCTGGCAAATAGGCCGCATTGGCAACTAAGATATCAATACCATCTTCCGCTCTGGCAAAAGCTGCCTCAGTCTCTACAGGTTTGGACACATCCGCAATTGCATAGGTTACGCTAGTAGAGGGGAATTCCTTTTCTACAGCCAGCTTGGTACTCGCCAGGGTCTTTTCAGTGCGGCCGGTAATCAAGATTGATGCAGCTCCAGATTTAGCAAAGGATTGTGTGATGTGACGTCCAATTCCTGAGCCACCTCCGGTGATAACTACATGTTTACCTTTGGTAGTCAATTCAGAACGGGATGGGCTGATGCCCGCGTAAGTATCGTGATGATGGGTTTTAGTGAAAGTCATGGTTAGTTATGAAGTTCAATTATCCAAGGAGGGTGGTGCTATTTACTGCGCTATAACTATTAATATATTGTCTAACTGACTCCAGCCGAAAGGCGAATCCATTTTGAATTTCTTCCCACTTTTCTGCCCCGCAGTTTATCATACATCATTGATCGACATTTGGTCAAACGTCGATCCTGTGGTCGTCGAAAAACCCCACAATCCCTGCGAGCGGGGCCTCCACCGGATGACCCCACACCCAGCCTGATGCGGAGAAGTATAAACTCAAGACCTAACTGCTACGGAAGGAAACCGGCTGTGATCACTTCTGTTTGAACGTTTTGTAATCAGACTTCATGACTTTTCCAAGATTCAAAGACCTTCCTCCTGTCGAGGGCATGCCAAAGGGCTGTGCCTGGGGAGTGTTCGACTCCGAAGGCGTAAAAGATAACCTGGGTACCATCAATCATTTGACAGAAGCAGTAATTTTAGAGGCTCGAAATGAGATCAAAACTGGAATTCATGTGTCGTTAGACTGGCCATTAGATTCTTTAGACCCTCCTTCGTTTGGACGTGAAAAGTTTCAGATGACTATCCGAGATAATGGTGATACGTCCTGTGATGACATTCTGCATTTCAATCCTCAGAGCAGCAGCCAGTGGGATAGTCTTTTGCATGTGGGATATCAAGAGAAGGAGCTTTTTTATAACGGAAACAAGTTGAAAGATATTGCAAAAAGACAGCCTGAAATTCCTGCAGGAGTTGACTCATGGGCCAAGCGAGGAGGAATTGTAGGGCGTGGTGTTCTATTGGACTTTGTGGCTTATGCACGAAGACATTCTATTTCTTATAGTCCTATCGATAGATGCGCCATTACGATTGATGTTCTGGAAACAATAGCTCGAGAGCAGAAAGTCGATTTTAAGAAAGGAGATCTCCTTTTGGTGAGAACTGGCTTCACCGAGTGGTATGATCAAGCCGCGACAGAAGAGAGAGTGAAGATAAACAATGGCAAGCTGATTGGAGTCGAGTCTGGTGTAGACTCAGCAGCTTGGTTCTGGGATCACCAGTTTTCTGCTGTTGCTGGAGACAATCCAGCTTTCGAAGCGTGGCCCCCGAAAGGAAGAGACCACCACTCGTTACATTTTTTCTTTCTGCCTATGTTTGGCCTACCGATTGGAGAGCTCTGGGATTTAAAGAAGCTCGGAGAAACGTGCGCAAAGCTCAAGAGGTATAGCTTTTTCTTTACCAGTGCTCCTTTAAATATTGACAACGGAATCTCGTCACCACCAAATGCGTTGGCTATTTTCTAGTTTCACTTGCCGAATCAGATGAATTTTGTACCTGTGTGGCACATAATGTCTCCTATTTCTGCGAATCTATTATCTATTATTTCTCACACGATATAGAAAAATCATTATCAGACGTTAAGTTAAATGTAATCAAAAGTAATAGCTTGGGGACGTCTTCCATAAACTCCATTTTGGTCATTGATGATTTATGTTAAAAAGCAAAAAATGGAATATCTAGCTATCACTGACAACGTCTAGCCTTTATTTATTCTCATATCCGATAATATTACGTTAAATTCGAGTTGCCATTCATTCCGTTTCCAGCTCCATTGAGCACGGCATTCGCCTTACTTGTACCGTTTGTAGCGTTCCTCCCATTAGAACTGTTGCCATTCGTGCCATTCATGTTGCTCACCCCATTTGTACCGTTACCCACAGACTCTCGGTTAATTACAACTTTGATGACTCCGTCACTACCCGATGATGCCATTTCGAACGCACTGGAAGCGCAATCCACTGCATATTTGTGAGAAACCAGGCTCTTTACATCAACCTTTCCGGACCTAACCAACTCAATGGCTTGATTATAAGTGTTAGCATATCGAAATACTCCGATCAAATTGATCTCTCGCAATGCAGCGTAGCCAAGATCTATTGTTTGAATCGGAGTTCCAAAACCCACAACAACCACTTCTCCTGCTGGAGCTGTCAAGTTAATGGCAACAGTAGTACACACGGGCACACCGGCACATTCCATTGTGCAATCTGCTTCTTTAACTCCTCGTTCTTCAGTAAGCCAAGAAGATATACGCCTAGCGTACTGAACGTCATCAGCATCTTTATTCCTTGCAGGAACCACATAGGCGTCATCGGCAATATACTGTCTAGCAAATTCCACCCTACTGGCCTGCGTATCTATCATAGTGATATGAGTGGCTCCAGAACACTTTGCAGCGGCAGCACACAACAATCCAATTGTTCCAGCTCCAATAATAGTGACTCTGTGCCCTGGTTTAATATGGGATCTATTGACGGCTTGAAGTGCAACAGAAAGAGGTTCGAGCATAGCGCCTTCTTCGTAGGAGACTTGGTCGGGAAGCTTATGACAGAAATCTGCTTCGTGGCAATAAAACTGCTGAAGCATTCCTTGAATATGCGGGTATCTCTGTGCTGAGCCAGTGAACTTGACCTGCTTACACAGATTGTAATGACCTCTCTTGCAAAAATTACAAGTCCGGCAAGGTACCTGAGGTTCTACTGCAACTCTGTCGCCAACTTTGAGGTCATTTACTTGTTCTCCTACTCGAACAACCTGCCCAGATCCTTCATGCCCCAGAATCAACGGTTCTTTAACTTCAAACGTTCCATTTCTAGCATAATGATAGTAGTGGAGATCCGAGCCACATATCCCCACTGACTTTATCTCAAGTTGAACTTGATTGGGGCCTGGTGACACCGTGGGAGCCTGAGAAATACGAATATCTTTAGCTGCGCTCAGAGCAACTGCACTGTGAGTTTTTTGGTCATTCTCTTCTTGGACAAGAGTCATTGCTGGTTCTGATTCATTAAAAACAAACACCCAGCTTTTCACACAGGATGAACCGCCTGATGTGTGCTTTATCTAACTTATTTATCTGATGACTTAGAATTGTTTTGCACCGAAAATAAAAAAGTAATTAATACTCAAGACCCGTATCTCTCTTTATTCATGCTGCCTCCATGGCCAAGTTCCGGTGGACTTCGGCTGGAACGGTTTGCTCTTGAAGATCCCATGAGTTTGTGCGGGGCAGACACGTTTCCCCACATTAAAATTACTAATGTTATGCAAGATTAGAAAAAAACCCAAGATATTTCAATCTGGTGACTTAGAGGGGTATACTGAGCAGAACCCAACAGAGAACACAACTTCTGGTCGCGCGGTTGAAGGAATAACCAATTGATATGAAATACAGAGGGAAATAGCTATTCGGCAAAAATACGAGAAAAGAACAATTACTGAACTTCACAGCAAATGGTATCTAGGAATATAGGATACGTATGATAGATCAGAGACCACGATTAGAATTAAGTTCTCATTTCCAATACTGTATTCAACTCCGACTATTTTAGATAAGGGACCACTTAGCCAACCTATGATTATGAGGAGGATGCTGTAGATAGGTCTCCACCCGTGAAGCAATTCCTTTGGGATCAAGCCCAAATCGAATGTAGTTACTGGGACCCGTAGCACTAAACCCCCAACCTTTCATTCCAATACTGGCAGTGCAGTACCGAGACCAAATAGTAGGAATATAAGGCTCAACACTGATAACCTCAGTAGTTCCTAACACCTCGTCTTTGTAAGACTCGGGCTGTCTATCAAACACTGAGATGCAAGGCATACTGACAACTCTAGTTGCAATGTCCTTCGCACCGAGGATCTCGGACGCTTCAATAGCAAGGGACAATTCAGATCCACTGCTCACCAAAGTGACCACTGCATCCGGTTTGTCGCGCACAACATATCCTCCTAGCAGCACTTTTTCCCGGTTACTACTGCCACTTGCAGGCATGGGATCTCGGGCCAATGAAAGCATTGAGGAGCCATGCTTGTAGTCGTATGCCAGCTTCCAGGCTCCAAGAAGCTCTTCGCAGTCAGAAGGACGAATGTACTGCAAATTAGGTGTTGCTCGGAACAGTGAGTCTATTTCGACTGCCTGATGCGTGGGTCCATTCTGGCCCTCGGCAAACGAGTCGTGTGTAGCAATATGAATGACTTGTAACTCGCTCAAGGCGCCCATCCTGACTCCAGGAGCAGCATATAAGTAGAACATGAAAAACGTTGCTGTGAACGGGACAAAAGTGCCTTTTCCGTAAGCGGCTATGCCGTTTGAAATAGAGGCCATTCCATGTTCACGAATTCCGTACCGAAGTAGTCTCCCGGAAGGATGTTCTCTATCGAACACCTCTTTGGGATTGTCACCTATTTTTGTTGGGCCAGACAAGTCGGCACCTCCCCCGATTATCCAAGGAAGCGACTTGAACAGATGTCTTAGTAAATGCCCATTGACTTCTCGAGTAGCAAGAGAACCACTTGGAGGAGTGAATGAATTCAAGGCAGCCTCAAAATCGCTGTTATCACCCTCGATGCGTGCTTTGAGACGAAGGTAGTCATGCGGATAAAGAGCCTTATATTTGTCCAGTTTAATATTCCACTCCTGTTCGGCAGTCGCACCGCGATGCGTTCCGGCAGCAAAGTACTCTCGAGTAACCGGGGTGATAAAGTGAGTCTTGTTCTCAGCACCTGCCACTGTCCATTTCAGAGCATCAGCTTCGCTGAAGTTGCTGTGATGGCAGCCTGCAGTCCCTTGCTTGGAAGTACCATATCCAATGGTGGTCTTGATATTGATAAAGGTAGGCTTGGATGAACCGCGGAATGACCGGGCCTTTTCTAGAGCCTGTAAAATCGGATCAATAGATTTATCCCCATCCAGCACCTCGATGACGTTCCACCCGCAAGCTTCCATCTTCTTGTTGACGTCTTCGGCAAACGTCCAGTCTAATGGTCCGTCACAGGTGACAGCATTGTTATCGTATATTAGAACGAGATTATCGAGACCCAAAAAGCCAGCAAGAGAAATAGCCTCGAGCCCTACTCCCTCTTGTAGACAGGCATCTCCTGTTGTACAAAATATGGTAGAGCCAATGATATCGATATCAGGCTTGTTGAAAGTTCCCTGAAGGTTCTTGGATGCAATTGCTAATCCTACTGCATTAGCGATTCCCTGGCCCAAGGGACCTGTAGTAATCTCTATCCCTTCCACTTCAATCTCAGGATGTCCATGGCATAGGGTAGTATAGCCGTCTAACTTAGGACTTGCGTATCCTTTGAGCTGATCCATTGTCATTGCTTTATAGCCTGCCAGATGAAGCATAACGTACTGGAGAATAGCTGCATGCCCGTTGGACATCACGAACCTGTCTCGATCAAACCAATCAGGATTGACAGCCGAGTATCTCATAACGTACCTCCACAGAGATACCGCTAAAGGTGCCATTCCTATAGCGGAGCCTCCATGACCACCACCATTTTGACGGCAACAGTCTATGACTAACTTCCTCACTTCAGAGACTGCAACTTCGTCTTCGGATCTTGTCATCTTCAATATGCTGATTCAGTTTATTTCCTTATTACTATTACTACCCTGCGAAGCCAGAGTCTATAAAAAGAGTTTTCTGCGGTGTAATACATGTATATATGAAGAAGATCTCATTGCTATTATACAGTAGTAGCAGTCGTAATATTCTCTCTCACATTGTCTCGGTCTCTCCTTAAGTCGAATCCAACCACCGGATGTTTTCCCGATGGCATTGCCCAGCCTTTCCGACCCGCTTACCTAGCCCCACCTTCATGTTATGCTTCCGGCGGAATTACCCCATTTTTCAGCCCGATCAGCTAATCCTGCACTTCAGCCCGTTTAGTGCTCACGGATCATGGATATTACGAGAGTTTATTAGTAGAGCTGGGTCAGGTGGGATTGGGTTTATTCAAATATTAGTAGTGCCTCCTTACCTGTGTGTGAGTTTAGGTCTATATTCTACGGGCTCCCTTCTCAACTTGTCAGCATGGTAATCCTATCACCTTGGGGTGATATACAAGGCCCAATAGACGGCAATTTGGGAGACTTAGTCCCCTCTAGCCGGTTTATTCAGCAGAATCCGCACAAGAAGATTCTCATAGATGCAGTTTCAGAAGAGTCGTTGACATCATCCAAGCTAGTACAATTGACCTCAGCGGTTGCCTTTGCCCTCAGAGTTAAGTGGAATATTGAGTATGGAGATGTGGTAGCTCTTTGCACGCGCAACTCGGTTTGGCTTCCTCCAGTTCATTATGGAATCTTATACCGGGGAGCAGCCGTAAGCCCTTCTAATTTTGCATATAATTCAGAAGAATTGGCCTACCAGATCACCACTACGAGAGCCAAACTGTTTATAGTTTCATCAGAGAAACTCAAGTCTTTGGGGGGTAAGGCTGCTTTGGAAAGCAAGATCGGGAAGACTCGAATTGTGACTTTTGAGCAGTTCATGTCCACTGTGAGTCAGATTGAAAAAGCGACTGCCCCCATCAAAGTGTACTCTGAGAAGCCCGTCAAACTGCCTACCGGCATCACTAGCTGGAGAGATATACCTGCATATTATATATTTTCTTCAGGCACTACGGGATTACCCAAGGCGGTCACTACGACCCATGGAAACATCAATGCAAATGTGCGACAGCAGTGGAAGCCAGCTGGTGATCTTTACTCTACGGAAAGGATCTTTGGGGCAGTGCTTCCCATGTCACATATCTTTGGACTGTCCAAGTTTGTGTACAGCACCGTTTTCTTTGCCCCTACTCTCGTGATATTTCCTTACTATGACTTTGAATTGCTGCTTAAGTCCATTTGCAAGTATCGCATAGAGGCTCTTCATGCTGTTCCACCAATTTTGTTGGCACTGGCCAAAAATCCTATCGTATCCAGATATCCTGTCATGGATAGCCTCAGGATAGTTATGAGCGGAGCTGCTCCGCTCAGTGAGTCTCTCATAACTGCTTTACAGCAGAATCTAAAGCTCGTTGTAAAGCAGCTCTACGGTCTGACTGAAACCTCTCCAATCACACATTTTTTTACTTACGATAGCAAGAGGTATAATCCTATGAGCGTAGGGTGGTTAGCTCCTTCTTGTCAGGCTAGGCTAGTTGATTTTGACGGGAAGGATGTTGCTCAAGGGCAGAGAGGAGAGCTGTGGATTAGAGGACCAAATATCATGAAGGGCTATTATAACAACCCGCAGGCAACTGAAGCAGCCATTACACCGGACGGTTGGTTCAAGACGGGGGATATTGCAATAGTCGATGAAGTGGGTCAGTTTTTTATCGTGGACAGAGTCAAGGAGCTCATAAAATCGAAGGGACATCAAGTAGCCCCCGCTGAGCTAGAATCCATTCTGCTTTCTCATTCTGAAATAAAGGATGCTGCAGTTATTGGAGTGAATAACCCCGAACGTGCGACTGAAGACCCTCGAGCCTATATTGCAGTTGCTCATGGATGTACTACTACTCCCCTGGACATTATCAAATGGTTCAACCAAAAAGTGTCTAGGCATAAGCGTCTTACGGGAGGTTTAGTCATACTTGATGCCATCCCGAAAACGGCATCTGGCAAAATCCTTCGTAGACAGCTCAAAGATAGAAGCGATGATGTGGTATGGATCGAATCTGTCTCGAAGTTTTGACTCAGATCCACTGGAATCCTTCAGTGTATCTAAAACCATTCTAGACTACAAAATACACTTTCAATAAATAAAGCATTTGGCTCCTAGTGTGCATTACACTCGATGGAGTTGGTGGGTCCTATCGGACCGACCAAAGCATCTCAGGGCGAGCTAATGGAGTATGATAGTTTAACTTGCAATGTTAGATGCAGTACAGAAAAATGTTTATACACAACTGATTCATTTGTAAGACTTTTATTTAGAATCCCCGCCGGACTTCTTTTCTTTTCATTTTTTGACCCTTTTCCAAGCAGTTTCCACCGGATGTTAGTTCCTTGCGCATGAACAAATATATAATTCGTCTCGTTCCTTGACAGTCATGCGATAGCTATCCTATACGCCTATTTAAGGATCATCGGTTCAGTTACGGTAATAGTAATGAGAACAGATCAAGGAATTGGAGTCGTTCGGTAAGAGAGTAGGGATTAAGGCTATTTCAGCCTTCTCGACCCTGTTGCGATTTAAGGAACTTGACTAACCATAAGAACACACTTTGATGTCACAAAGCTAGAAAGCTACCTTTCAACGGTCTCGCGCGACCAATTCGCTCTACCTCTAGTCGTGAAACAGTTTTCGTTCGGCCAAAGTAACCCGTCGTATCAACTGACTGATTCCAAAGGTAGAACGTATGTTCTGAGGACTCAGCCCGTAGGAGAACGGGTATCAAAATCAGCCCACCGAGTGGACAGAGAATACTATATTATGAGGGCCTTGAAATCAAAAGGAATTCCTGTTCCTGAAGTCTACTCTCTCTGCAATGATCTCAGCATCATGGGAAGAGTGTTCTATATTATGGAGTTCGTCAAAGGGCGAATCTTCCGCGATCTGACATCCCCAGAGCTGGACAGCTCTGATCGATGGGAATGCTGGGAGTCGGCAATTAGAACACTTGCTGCACTTCATGCTATGGACCCAAGATCTCTTGACTTACCCGAGGGATTTGTTAAATCCTATTCGAGTCATTTTCCCAGACAGATAAAAACTCTACGTAAAATCTCAGATCAGCAAGCCTCTATTGAATCGCCTTCCGGAGATAGGGTAGGCCCGATTCCAAACATCGATAGGATTTTGAGTTATCTCAGCTCTCAGAGACCGTCTGAAAAAGTGTCCATTGTGCATGGCGACTACAAAATTGACAATTTAATTTACCACCCGACTGAAAATAGAGTGATTGCTATTTTAGACTGGGAGCTTTGCACCATCGGACATCCACTAGCAGATATAGGCAATCTTCTGCATCCATACTTTATTCCAAAACATCTTGAAAGCCCCGTACCAGGTATTGCTGAATTGGGCCAATCGTTTACTTTGTCACCAGTTCGCCAGCATCTAGCGGTATACTACGGAGAGTCTGGGTGGGATCCTTCTCCACAGTTTGGATACGCTATAATCTTTGCTCATTTCAGGCTCAGTGTGATTACCCAGGGAATCAAGGCTCGAGCATTACAGGGTCAAGCATCCAATGGCAATGCCTCTCGAGTTGCTTCTTCCTTTGTACGCCTTGCTGACATGGCTATGGAAGCTATAGAATTGGAATCCACTCAATCCCCTATTCTTAGCAGACTGTGAGCAGGTTTGACTTATACAAAACTATATTTCATTTATTTGCTGTAATTAATCAGAAATCATCTATGTATCATGTGAAAATAACACAATACTTACTTCCAAGTTACTTGGAAGCCTGCTCAAAATCGACACTACGATATGAGGCTGTTGTACCTCCTACTGCTTCCCTCTCTTGCTTCTCCCCCTATTCCTGTCCTATTACATCAAAACTTGGATGCTATTGACTTGCGGAATCAAACCACCCTATGGGTACTGCAGGGGAATGAGAATAAGGACAAGATACATTTGGTGATTAACTATGTCACGTATAATACTTTACTAGCTTAAAGATTAGCAGAGAAAATATTTCAAAGTAGAGAGTATAAAAGAATAGAAGGAAACCCTTCGTAAAACCCAGTTTAAAACTGCGTTAATGGCAGAACCTAACCCTCCAACTGGCATAAGATATTATACCTAAACCCATACCGCAAGTAGCCCGGCAGAATGGCTGCACTCTCAACATGCACTCCACACAAAAGATTCGCAGAGCGAGTTGGATAAGATACTAGCATTATGCGGATTGATAATGACGAGAATTTCGAAAATTAGAGGCCGCAGCGAGCGCGTAGGTCGGGGGTCGATAAATGCCGAGAATCGGTTATGAGAAAGTTTTCTCAAGGTGAACTATCTGCAGTATGATAGTGTAACACTGCAGTGTGATCTTACACGTACGTTATATGCTGTGCACACATAAGAAAGACAGTGTAGTTAATCTTTCTTCCATGCATATATAGGCTTATAACCTTGTTTCGATCAGGGAACGATTAGAATATATTCCTACTACCTTGTACCGCTAAATCTGTAGAGTTGATTATGGTTTGTTTATATTTTGTCAAAATATTCCGCACGGCTTTTGCCTTCGTGCTGAAATCTTAGAGCATCGAGATATTTCTAATCTGTACTGGGCCGTTTATAATAGGAAATGTGTGCTGGAATGAATGTGACATAATTCTGGAAGTAGGAAATATGACTTTATATTGTTATACAATCTATAAAGCTCTCATTAGACCTTCGTGGCGAACATGCCAGCCAGTAGCAGGGAAGCCCGGGGCGTCTCTCTCAGATCCCGCCCATCCCGCTGCCATCAATGCAATTGCATACAGAAAACTGCCATTAGAAGGAATATATGGAAACGGAACTTGGCTACCTCCCGGAACAAGCCCAACATCGTCAAATTCGATGTTAGAATTCAAAAGAAAATCTACAGCACTGTTTGTATCTCCGCATCTCGCAGCATTCATGGCCAACATCCCAAAATCCCATCCCCAGCAGCGGTTAAAGTGCCATGTTTTCCAAATCTTTGAGCTGGTTTTCTTCATAATTTCCAAGTCGAGTCCATCGCCAGGTAGCAGTCCAAACATTCCAGCCATTGATGGATGTTCCCAAGTATACTCTGTCCACATATTTTTGACGCCGGGCCAAATTATGTATACACCATCCTCTACTGTTGGCGATGTTAGGTTATGAACAACCTCTAGCCACTTTGGAGGCACCTCTGAACCAGACCTCTTCATCCATTGAATAGCTGTTGAAAGACCAAAACGCCAGTAATGTAGTTCAAATGCCGAATTCTTCGTCTTTAATCCATCAGAGTTCTCAGACATAATATGGCACGGTGGTCCCAAGTCATACTTTCCCGTTCCGTCATTGTAAGTTGGATAGCTTGCCATAAACTCTGCAGTGTGGAAAATTATATTCTTCCACTTTTGAATCGTCTCAGAACTGGGGTGGGCGGCATAATCGAGCTCCGCAAACATCAAAGGGTGTGGCTGTTGCCAAATCAACAGAGAATTAATCTCCCCGGGGCTATGTCTACCGGATGGATCAGTCATTTTTGGCCATCTGGCACCGTTGTAGCCTTGAAGTTTCGCTCTGTTAATTGAGCTTTCAAGGAATGTCTCGTATATTCGTAGCATTCTGTTCAGTGACTCCCATCTGTTGAACAATGCCAGATGACCACAGTGCCAAAATACCATCTCCAGATGGAACTTGCCGTACCAACCATTGTTAACCAGCCCGCTTTCTTGTGGTGGGTACAATCCGCTGGCGTTCACCGCCATTACATACTGCGAGAGTATACAGCGTCTCTCCAGTTCTCTCCATCTAGGATCTTCGCTTTTTGAAAGGTCAATAATACCTCCCTCATTCCAAAATTGGTTCCAATGATTCTTGGCTCTTTTATAAACATCTAGTGGTGGTACTGTAGAGATGATGTTCCTGTGCTTTGTAAATGTCAAACTGAAAGAAATCGACGTTTGCTCCGCGTTATCTTGTACCAGAAGATATCTGTGACCTTCTAAATGTTCCCAATGATAATTGGTATGCTCGGCACCACAATTCAGCACCACATTGTATGACAAGTCGCCAATTGTGTGGTTTAAAACGCTCGCAGAGTGATTTTCTATGATTGCCGTCGAATGCTTTTGATGCTCATCCCAGGACCCTACATAAGGAGCAGAGAACTTCTGCCGACCATCGCAATAAGGAAAGTCAACAAAGATGGAGATGGAGCCATTGAGCACCAGTTCTGAATCAATTGTCACTGCAATGGTGTCATCAATTGGATCGCAGCTCGTGGTCACTTTACAAGGTGTCTGTTTCCACTTGAAAGCGCTGGTTACGCTCCCATCCCAGAGATCAAGCATCTGGCTACATTCGTCTAGGTCTCCCTCTTGTATATTGGGATGATCATGAAAATATAAACCGACCCGTCCCAGATTGATCCTGTTGGGGTTGGCTATAAGCCACTGAGAGAGCTCCTTTTGTTCATTTGGGATTTCATATCTGATCATCCTGCCAGCCGTATCCAGGAGTTTTCCTTTGAACATGTCTGGGTTCTCACCTTCTGGCAGTTGGTCATTCTTCCATCCCCAGTCGGACATTGTCGCAAAAGGTACAAAAGTCTGCAACCCCGTTACATCTGATCCAAACGCAAACTTTCCGTTTCCGATTTGAACTGGTGACACACCATTACTACGGGATCGCCTAGGATTATGGCGACTTACAACCTCAAATCTGTCTATACGAGCCATTTTATGATATTATATTTGTCTATAATATCTGCGAAAAGACTGTTGCTTAAGTATATTTCCGGATCAGTGGTCGCTACATCTTTATCCCGCGCCAGCGCAGCGAGCCGCGTAAATTCATTGTGCCGACAGAAGAAGTTTTACCCAGAAGTGTCGCCGTGTTCGTATAACTTACACGGTGGGATTATCTGGGGCCGTATTCAACGCTCACCTGCCTATTGCAGGAATAACGAAATTCATCTAGAAATTATAATTATTACTGTATAAATGAAGTTAAGGTACTCAAATTGTTTGAGCAGTGATATAGAAGCAATCAGGTAAGTGCATTAAAGCCTATTGGGCCATTACCAACGGTCTTTGATAGGCTGAATTATAGAAGGGTGAATGTCCGAGAAGACGGATCAGTGGGGGCTTGTTGGCATACGATGTAACGACGGACATTGCAGGTTATTATAACAGGTCGCCAGATGAGTGTGACATAAAAGTGCACAGCTCAGTTATATAGCCCCGGACTGTATCCAGGCCCGATGGCTAGCAAGTGGGCTCTTCACTTTGGGCGTCGTGCTCACTCCTCACGTTGGATACGTTGAGCAGAACCAGTATCTTGAATTCTATCATGGAGCTGTTGACAATGCGCTGG